>SEYY01020212.1:207500-210000 GCA_009176605.1 Armadillidium nasatum
TCCTCGCAGTGAGAACTACATTCCATTTTTTTTCTTCTATTTAGTTCAATCTCTTGAAGTTCATGTTAAATCTCATGAAGTTCATGTTACTTGTGTTTCATTCAAGAGTCATAAATTCTTTTCCGCCGTATCAAAAACTCTTGCCTGTAAAATATACTTTATCAGGTTTCTAGTCTTGACATTTTTTTTTTGGTTCTTTACCAAAAAGTGTTTCCTTTTACTCTACGTAACTTTCCTCATCTTTTTCCACCTGATGGCTTCTTAGCCATCTTAAATTGCCTATATTATATAGCTTGTTGAATATATTTTTTCAGGTTTCAGCACTTGACATTCGCTTGGTTTTTTGTCAAAAACTGTTTCCTCTTTCCTTCTTTTTTAAACCCGATATCTTCTTAGACTTCTCTGCTTAAATTTTTAGTTTTAACTCCACTTCAAATAATCCGTATTCTTCTTTACCACCTTTCTTCAACTTATTCTTGCTTAATATAGTCCTATAGTCCTTCAAAAACGTGGTTTCTCCTTTTTTGCGGGCTTTATACTATAAGAAAGAGTATGGTTCTGATGGTATCCTTATTGTACTTTTCAAAACGTGCTACCGAGGTTTCACATTACTTGATAAACTGTTTCATCTATGCTTATAGAATTATATCTTCCGTGTTGCTGGAATAGTTAGATCATCCGGAATGTGCCGATTTAAAAGGATTTTTCTTAACCCTTTAACTATCGTCCTATCTCTTTAACTTTCCATTCTTTTGCGTTTTCGAATGTATTCTTAAAAGAGTATTTGGAAATATTAATTCTTTTTCCTTTTTTTTCCCCCGAAGACTAAAATAACTTTTCGAGAAATATTTAATTGGTAATCTTTTCTTTTTTTTTACTTTGAGTTTAGAGGTTCCTGTGATTATTTTGATAAACACTGGACAAGTCGCAAGTGTTCGATAAAGTCTGATACAAACTTTTGCATCTCATATTCCCCTTATTCAGCGTTTATTTTTATTTATGTGAAGAGATTTTTGTAAGAAGTTGAATATCAAGGAGAAGATAGCATGACTGTTATTCATGGCAGTTATATAAAATAAAACCTCCTCGGTAAGAAGAAGCTGACGACCATAAGGTGGTTGTGGTTGAAAAAATATTTTTGACTTTCCAAGATCTTGTTTGCAACATGAATGTAAAGATCCATTTCATCAATTCTCAGAGAACCTTGAGGCTGTAAGTGATTAGCAAGATGAGCTTTTCCGTCAAGACTTGAAGACTGTGGAAGAGATTTGTCAACACCGATGTCATTTGTCAACACCGAACTGTTAGGGCATCAAACTATTGCCCTGAGAAAGTTCACAAACGCAAGATCTACAGCAAAAATTCTTGTCTAAATGATACTTTTTTGAACTTTGCATGCCATCCAAATAAATATTTGGGCATTACCTGTCCTCTCTTTATACTGTAGATACGAGCATACATTATTTTCAAGAAAAAATCTTACATTGAAGCACATTGAGCAGGGTACAAGTTCAGAAGCACAAGTTTTGAGAACCGCAGAAGAAATACCATCAGAACCATACACTTCCTTAGTTTTAAGCTTAGAGAGAGCAGATGACATCTTTAGAAGAAATTACAATATTAGGGATAAATGAGTTGGAGGGAGTTGAAGGAGAAGGAATAGCTCCGGAATCGTCTAAGAGGCATAAAGTTTGAGCGAAAGTTCAGCTTTAGTTGAACGTAAAACGGCAGTTGTGCCTTCAGAAAATATTAGAGGGGGAAGAGGAAGAAGAAAAGTTAGAGTTGACATTTTTTGCAAAATTCTAAAAAGGGCGAGAGAAAGAGGAATTAGAAAGATTATTGTATTTACGAAGGAGAAATTAGTTTTTGGTGTCACGAAGAATAGATTTAGCCTAATTCCGGGATGAAATATAAGTTGAATGAGTTTCTGGGGTTTGAAGACGACGGTAATCCTTGGAGGCACCATCCGGCTATCCGCCGGATGGTGCCTCCAAGTATCAACAAGTAGAACAAGTAGAGTTAAATCAAGGTCTCTTAGGTTTATTAGCAGGGAAAGAATATGGAATGAATTACCTTAGTTATGAGCTCAGCACATTCCGAAGGACCTCTCCCACGGAAGCAGTTCAACCGCAAGTCAGACCAGTTAACAATACCGAACTGCCAGAAACATCTCGCCGTAGGCGGGGACCATTCTTGCGGAAGACTTGAAGAGACAGAATAAGAAACGGAGATCAGAAAGTGATCGGATGAGCCCAGAGGAGGAAAGAGTTTAAAAGTATAAAGAGAAGGATAAGAGGTTAAGAAGAAATCAAGTAAGTTGGGTTCATCAGTAAGATGGTCAGGGATACGGATAATTAGTTGCACCAACTGGTCAAGGTTGTTCTGGATCGAAAAGTCCGAGGCGAGTTCACCAGCTGGATCACGAGAACTAGTTGAAAGTCATTGGCGGAGGTGAACATTAAAATCACTTAAAATGATGATTCTATAGAAAGGAGAAGAA
>SEYY01020212.1:220000-232500 GCA_009176605.1 Armadillidium nasatum
TTTCCCCAACCTCCACCCATTTGGAAATTCAGTATTAAATTCACACTTCACAGTTTCACATATTCCATTTGAAGTTAATAATTGGTAAGTTATTTTTTAGAAATAAAAGCTTTTGGGCTCTTTCATGTGAAAGTTTGGTTCGCTTTTCGTCGTAAATGAGGCCTGCTCCACTGAAAAGACGCTCACTAGCAACACTAGTTGAAGGACATGCTAAATAAGTCCTTACCAGCTCAGCAAGAAAAGGGAAACTTTTGCAATTATCTCTCCACCAAACCAGTTGGTCTTTATCTGCCTCCAAACGTGGGAGTTTCAGATAATTTTCAATAATCGATATTGTATCCTTTGACACTTCTGACTGTGATTCTTCATCGCTGCTGGAAGCTAGAAGATCTTTCATTGATTTAGCAATGCTTAAGCTAGCAGATTTTGTTTCTTTTGTATCTGAGAGCTTTTGCTTTTTCTTGAAAGGCGTTATTTTAGCTGTTTCTATCATCTTCATCGCATAAGCATCCTAATTTGATTTTAACATTCTGAGAAACAAGTGGTTTAAAAAATTTTGTTTTGTACCTAGGATCTAAAAAGGTTGCAATTGTATAAGCATCATCATTTTCCAGGATTTTCAAATCTGTCGTTCATCTAACTTCATTAATGTTTTAGTCATCATTGAAACTACCTTAGACTTAACATTTGTTAACACAACTTTCAATGTTGAAACAAGTGGTATCACATCTGACAAACATGATTCAGATGAACTTGTTAATTCAATGCAAGGACTTTGTTAATTTGTTAATTCTTCAAAAGGCTTAAGGATATTAATACAATTATTTAAAATGTAATTTTCGTCAGCTGTTAGAGGCTTTATTTTTGTGCTGCTTGAAGCATAAAGGCAAATGGCCTTATTAATTTCGCTCATCCTCTCAAGCATATGCAAACTACTATTCCAGCGTGTTTGAATATCTTGCATGACAGAAAGTGGACGAACATTTAATCTTGTTTGTATTTTCTTCAGCTCATTTTGGGCTACAACGGAGTGATTGAAATGCGTAGCAATTAACCTACATTTGGTTATTAAATCGGATACACATTTTTGACTCATAATTTAATTTTTAACTACTATCTGAGTTTGGTGTGCAAAGAAATCTACAGTTTTCACTCTTACCAGAGAAAGTGCTTTTTTTATATTTGTTCCCGAATCTCTGACTACGCAGTGCACTTCATTTAATGAAATCTTCCATTTTGTCAGCATCTTTTCAAATACAGTTTCAAGATAGTCGCCTGTATGGCGCTCAGAAAAAGGTTCTGCATTCAATACAAAGTTTTGCCTTTGAAAGTTTTTATCGATTGCATGATACGTAATTTTTTACTATCCGCGGATGCGGATGCGGTTGCGGATATTGGAAAAATGATGCGGATATCCGCAGTTGCGGATGCGGATGGGATATCCGGTCCACCTCTAATATATATATATATATATATATATATATATATATATATATATATATATATATATATATATATATATATATATATATATATATATATATATATATATATATATATATATTCTTAGGATTTTTTTGATCGTTCGTTCGTTTGTTTGTTCATTTTTTCATTTTGTTATTTTTTGTTTGTTCGCTTGTTTGTTTGTTTTTCTTTTTGTTTGTTTGTTTGTTCTTTCGTTTATTTGTTTGTTCTTTCGTTTGTTTGTTTGTTTTTCTTTTTGTTTGTTCATTCCTTTGTTCGTTCGTTTGTGATTCGTTTGTTTGTACGTTTATTTGTTGTATTTTGATAAAAAGATTCGAAAGACATATTTATTGAGGAAAATATTTGAACCTTTGTTTAGAATTTACATGGATTGTATTCCTAGTAATCCAATGCTTAAGTATTTCCTATTATATATATATATATATATATATATATATATATATATATATATATATATATATATATATTATATATATATATATATATATATATATATATATATATATATATATATATATATATATATATATATATATATATAATATGCACTTTTTCATCCACTAGTCTGTCATTGGCTAGTGAGGGCACGCACTATTCAGGAAATTAGCAACATCCACAAATCGATTCCAGTGATCTCTGAAAGACATGAATTGGAATTTTGTATTTAGTGGTGTGAGGACGGAACATCTAAGAAAGAGGAGTTCTGTTGTCAAATTCGAGGAATTTTTTTTTTTTTTTTTTTTTTTTTTTTTTTTTTAAAGTTCACATCTCACGGGCATTGCCCTATTCGAGGAGAGGAACTTTCTAGGTAGTATATACCTAGGATCCCGAAGTGGGATCGAACCGGCGCCCTCAAGCACGTGAGTCAATCACCCTACCGTTCGAGCCACGGTAGATGGCATCTCAAGCATGTATGTTTACATTAAAAATGTGCCTCGGTTTGGTAAGTGTAATTTAAATCGGGAGGTTATTTTGGGTGTTAGATATAACGGATGATTGACAGGTTTCAAGGTAAAGGCTATTTGGGGGTGATCATTTTGTGAATATGATTAAATGGTATTTTCTAGTAGGATGAGATTCGAGATCTTAGAAGTTTCCATGTGTAGTATTTGAAATTTTGTGGTTGGTGTGTAAAGGCCTGAATGTGCTTCAGTAAATTGTGTCCTTAGAATGTCTAAACTGCAGTAAATTGTGTCCTTAGAATGTCTAAACTGCAGTAAATTGTGTCCTTAGAATGTCTAAACTGCAGTAAATTGTGTCCTTAGAATGTCTAAACTGCAGTAAATTGTGTCCTTAGAATGTCTAAACTGCAGTAAATTGTGTCCTTAGAATGTCTAAACTTCAGTAAATTGTGTCCTTAGAATGTCTAAACTGCAGTAAATTGTGTCTTAGAATGTCTAAACTGCAGTAATTGTCCTTAGAATTCTAAACTTCAGTAAATTGTGTCCTTAGAATTTCTAAACTGCAGTAAATTGTGTCTTAGAATGTCTAAACTGCAGTAATTTGTCCTTAGAATGTCTAAACTTCAGTAAATTGTGTCCTTAGAATTTCTAAACTGCAGTAAATTGTGTACTTAGAATGTCTAAACTGCAGTAATTGTGTCCTTAGAATGTCTAAACTGCAGTAAATTGTGTCCTTAGAATGTCTAAACTGCAGTAAATTGTGTCCTTAGAATGTCTAAACTGCAGTAGATTGTGTCCTTAGAATGTCTAAACTGCAGTAAATTGTGTCCTTAGAATGTCTAAACTGCAGTAAATTGTGTCCTTAGAATGTCTAAACTACAGTAAATTGTGTCCTTAGAATTTCTAAACTGCAGTAAATTGTGTCTTAGAATGTCTAAACTGCAGTAATTGTGTCCTTAGAATGTCTAAACTGCAGTAAATTGTGTCCTTAGAATGTCTAAACTGCAGTAAATTGTGTCCTTAGAATGTCTAAACTGCAGTAAATTGTGTCCTTAGAATGTCTAAACTGCAGTAAATTGTGTCCTTAGAATGTCTAAACTGCAGTAAATTGTGTCCTTAGAATGTCTAAACTGCAGTATATTGTGTCCTTAGAATGTCTAAACTACAGTAAATTGTGTCCTTAGAATTTCTAAACTGCAGTAAATTGTGTACTTAGAATGTCTAAACTGCAGTATATTGTGTCCTTAGAATGTCTAAACTACAGTAAATTGTGTCCTTAGAATTTCTAAACTGCAGTAAATTGTGTACTTAGAATGTCTAAACTGCAGTAAATTGTGTCCTTAGAATGTCTAAACTGCAGTAAATTGTGTCCTTAGAATGTCTAAACTGCAGTAAATTGTGTCCTTAGAATGTCTAAACTGCAGTAAATTGTGTCCTTAGAATGTCTAAACTGCAGTAAATTGTGTCCTTAGAATGTCTAAACTGCAGTAAATTGTGTCCTTAGAATGTCTAAACTGCAGTAAATTGTGTCCTTAGAATGTCTAAACTGCAGTAAATTGTGTCCTTAGAATGTCTAAACTGCAGTAAATTGTGTCCTTAGAATGTCTAAACTGCAGTAAATTGTGTCCTTAGAATGTCTAAACTGCAGTAAATTGTGTCCTTAGAATGTCTAAACTGCAGTAAATTGTGTCCTTAGAATGTCTAAACTGCAGTAAATTGTGTCCTTAGAATGTCTAAACTGCAGTAAATTGTGTCCTTAGAATGTCTAAACTGCAGTAAATTGTGTCCTTAGAATGTCTAAACTGCAGTAAATTGTGTCCTTAGAATGTCTAAACTGCAGTAAATTGTGTCCTTAGAATGTCTAAACTGCAGTAAATTGTGTCCTTAGAATGTAGAATGTCTAAACTGCAGTAAATTGTGTCCTTAGAATGTCTAAACTGCAGTAAATTGTGTCCTTAGAATGTCTAAACTACAGTAAATTGTGTCCTTAGAATTTCTAAACTGCAGTAAATTGTGTACTTAGAATGTCTAAACTGCAGTATATTGTGTCCTTAGAATGTCTAAACTACAGTAAATTGTGTCCTTAGAATTTCTAAACTGCAGTAAATTGTGTACTTAGAATGTCTAAACTGCAGTAATTGTGTCCTTAGAATGTCTAAACTGCAGTAAATTGTGTCCTTAGAATGTCTAAACTGCAGTAAATTGTGTCCTTAGAATGTCTAAACTGCAGTAAATTGTGTCCTTAGAATGTCTAAACTGCAGTAAATTGTGTCCTTAGAATGTCTAAACTGCAGTAAATTGTGTCCTTAGAATGTCTAAACTGCAGTAAATTGTGTCCTTAGAATGTCTAAACTGCAGTAAATTGTGTCCTTAGAATGTCTAAACTGCAGTAAATTGTGTCCTTAGAATGTCTAAACTGCAGTAAATTGTGTCCTTAGAATGTCTAAACTGCAGTAAATTGTGTCCTTAGAATGTCTAAACTGCAGTAAATTGTGTCCTTAGAATGTCTAAACTGCAGTAAATTGTGTCCTTAGAATGTCTAAACTGCAGTAAATTGTGTCCTTAGAATGTCTAAACTGCAGTAAATTGTGTCCTTAGAATGTCCTTAGAATGTCTAAACTGCAGTAAATTGTGTCCTTAGAATTTCTAAACTGCAGTAAATTGTGTCTTAGAATGTCTAAACTGCAGTAAATTGTGTCCTTAGAATGTCTAAACTGCAGTAAATTGTGTCCTTAGAATTTCTAAACTGCAGTAAATTGTGTACTTAGAATGTCTAAACTGCAGTAAATTGTGTCCTTAGAATGTCTAAACTGCAGTAAATTGTGTCCTTAGAATGTCTAAACTGCAGTAAATTGTGTCCTTAGAATGTCTAAACTGCAGTAAATTGTGTCCTTAGAATGTCTAAACTGCAGTAAATTGTGTCCTTAGAATGTCTAAACTGCAGTAAATTGAGTCCTTAGAATGTCTAAACTGCAGTAAATTGTGTCCTTAGAATGTCTAAACTACAGTAAATTGTGTCCTTAGAATTTCTAAACTGCAGTAAATTGTGTACTTAGAATGTCTAAACTGCAGTATATTGTGTCCTTAGAATGTCTAAACTGCAGTAAATTGTGTCCTTAGAATTTCTAAACTGCAGTAAATTGTGTACTTAGAATGTCTAAACTGCAGTATATTGTGTCCTTAGAATGTCTAAACTACAGTAAATTGTGTCCTTAGAATTTCTAAACTGCAGTAAATTGTGTACTTAGAATGTCTAAACTGCAGTATATTGTGTCCTTAGAATGTCTAAACTGCAGTAAATTGTGTCCTTAGAATTTCTAAACTGCAGTAAATTGTGTCTTAGAATGTCTAAACTGCAGTAAATTGTGTCCTTAGAATGTCTAAACTGCAGTAAATTGTGTCCTTAGAATGTCTAAACTGCAGTAAATTGTGTCCTTAGAATGTCTAAACTGCAGTAAATTGTGTCCTTAGAATGTCTAAACTGCAGTAAATTGTGTCCTTAGAATGTCTAAACTGCAGTAAATTGTGTCCTTAGAATGTCTAAACTGCAGTAAATTGTGTCCTTAGAATTTCTAAACTGCAGTAAATTGTGTACTTAGAATGTCTAAACTGCAGTAATTGTGTCCTTAGAATTCTAAACTGCAGTAAATTGTGTCCTTAGAATGTCTAAACTGCAGTAAATTGTGTCCTTAGAATGTCTAAACTGCAGTAAATTGAGTCCTTAGAATGTCTAAACTGCACTAAATTGTGTCCTTAGAATGTCTAAACTACAGTAAATTGTGTCCTTAGAATTTCTAAACTGCAGTAAATTGTGTACTTAGAATGTCTAAACTGCAGTAAATTGAGTCCTTAGAATGTCTAAACTGCACTAAATTGTGTCCTTAGAATGTCTAAACTACAGTAAATTGTGTCCTTAGAATTTCTAAACTGCAGTAAATTGTGTACTTAGAATGTCTAAACTGCAGTAAATTGAGTCCTTAGAATGTCTAAACTGCACTAAATTGTGTCCTTAGAATGTCTAAACTACAGTAAATTGTGTCCTTAGAATTTCTAAACTGCAGTAAATTGTGTACTTAGAATGTCTAAACTGCAGTAAATTGAGTCCTTAGAATGTCTAAACTGCACTAAATTGTGTCCTTAGAATGTCTAAACTACAGTAAATTGTGTCCTTAGAATTTCTAAACTGCAGTAAATTGTGTACTTAGAATGTCTAAACTGCAGTAAATTGAGTCCTTAGAATGTCTAAACTGCACTAAATTGTGTCCTTAGAATGTCTAAACTACAGTAAATTGTGTCCTTAGAATTTCTAAACTGCAGTAAATTGTGTACTTAGAATGTCTAAACTGCAGTAAATTGAGTCCTTAGAATGTCTAAACTGCACTAAATTGTGTCCTTAGAATGTCTAAACTACAGTAAATTGTGTCCTTAGAATTTCTAAACTGCAGTAAATTGTGTACTTAGAATGTCTAAACTGCAGTAAATTGAGTCCTTAGAATGTCTAAACTGCAGTAAATTGTGTCCTTAGAATGTCTAAACTACAGTAAATTGTGTCCTTAGAATTTCTAAACTGCAGTAAATTGTGTACTTAGAATGTCTAAACTGCAGTAAATTGAGTCCTTAGAATGTCTAAACTGCAGTAAATTGTGTCCTTAGAATGTCTAAACTGCAGTAAATTGTGTCCTTAGAATGTCTAAACTGCAGTAAATTGTGTCCTTAGAATGTCTAAACTGCAGTAAATTGTGTCCTTAGAATGTCTAAACTGCAGTAAATTGTGTCCTTAGAATGTCTAAACTGCAGTAAATTGTGTCCTTAGAATGTCTAAACTGCAGTAAATTGTGTCCTTAGAATTTCTAAACTGCAGTAAATTGTGTACTTAGAATGTCTAAACTGCAGTAATTGTGTCCTTAGAATGTCTAAACTGCAGTAAATTGTGTCCTTAGAATGTCTAAACTGCAGTAAATTGTGTCCTTAGAATGTCTAAACTGCAGTAAATTGTGTCCTTAGAATGTCTAAACTGCAGTAAATTGTGTCCTTAGAATGTCTAAACTGCAGTAAATTGTGTCCTTAGAATGTCTAAACTGCAGTAAATTGTGTCCTTAGAATGTCTAAACTGCAGTAAATTGTGTCCTTAGAATGTCTAAACTGCAGTAAATTGTGTCCTTAGAATGTCTAAACTGCAGTAAATTGTGTCCTTAGAATGTCTAAACTGCAGTAAATTGAGTCCTTAGAATGTCTAAACTGCACTAAATTGTGTCCTTAGAATGTCTAAACTACAGTAAATTGTGTCCTTAGAATTTCTAAACTGCAGTAAATTGTGTCTTAGAATGTCTAAACTGCAGTAAATTGAGTCCTTAGAATGTCTAAACTGCACTAAATTGTGTCCTTAGAATGTCTAAACTACAGTAAATTGTGTCCTTAGAATGTCTAAACTGCAGTAAATTGTGTCCTTAGAATGTCTAAACTGCAGTAAATTGTGTCCTTAGAATGTCTAAACTGCAGTAAATTGTGTCCTTAGAATGTCTAAACTGCAGTAAATTGTGTCCTTAGAATTTCTAAACTGCAGTAAATTGTGTACTTAGAATGTCTAAACTGCAGTAAATTGTGTCCTTAGAATGTCTAAACTGCAGTAAATTGTGTCCTTAGAATGTCTAAACTGCAGTAAATTGTGTCCTTAGAATGTCTAAACTGCAGTAAATTGTGTCCTTAGAATGTCTAAACTGCAGTAAATTGTGTCCTTAGAATGTCTAAACTGCAGTAATTGTGTCCTTAGAATGTCTAAACTTCAGTAAATTGTGTCCTTAGAATTTCTAAACTGCAGTAAATTGTGTACTTAGAATGTCTAAACTGCAGTATATTGTGTCCTTAGAATGTCTAAACTTCAGTAAATTGTGTCCTTAGAATTTCTAAACTGCAGTAAATTGTGTACTTAGAATGTCTAAACTGCAGTAATTGTGTCCTTAGAATGTCTAAACTGCGGTAAATTGTGTCCTTAGAATGTCTAAACTGCAGTAAATTGTGTCCTTAGAATGTCTAAACTGCAGTAAATTGTGTCCTTAGAATGTCTAAACTGCAGTAAATTGTGTCCTTAGAATGTCTAAACTGCAGTAAATTGTGTCCTTAGAATGTCTAAACTGCAGTAAATTGTGTCCTTAGAATTTCTAAACTGCAGTAAATTGTGTACTTAGAATGTCTAAACTGCAGTAAATTGTGTCCTTAGAATGTCTAAACTGCAGTAAATTGTGTCCTTAGAATGTCTAAACTGCAGTAAATTGTGTCCTTAGAATGTCTAAACTGCAGTAAATTGTGTCCTTAGAATGTCTAAACTACAGTAAATTGTGTCCTTAGAATTTCTAAACTGCAGTAAATTGTGTACATTCTAAGGACACAATTTACTGCAGTAAATTGTGTCCTTAGAATGTCTAAACTGCAGTAAATTGTGTCCTTAGAATGTCTAAACTGCAGTAAATTGTGTCCTTAGAATGTCTAAACTGCAGTAAATTGTGTCCTTAGAATGTCTAAACTGCAGTAAATTGTGTCCTTAGAATGTCTAAACTGCAGTAAATTGTGTACTTAGAATGTCTAAACTGCAGTAAATTGTGTCCTTAGAATGTCTAAACTGCAGTAAATTGTGTCCTTAGAATTTCTAAACTGCAGTAAATTGTGTACTTAGAATGTCTAAACTGCAGTAAATTGTGTCCTTAGAATGTCTAAACTGCAGTAAATTGTGTCCTTAGAATGTCTAAACTGCAGTAAATTGTGTCCTTAGAATGTCTAAACTGCAGTAAATTGTGTCCTTAGAATGTCTAAACTGCAGTAAATTGTGTCCTTAGAATGTCTAAACTGCAGTAAATTGTGTCCTTAGAATGTCTAAACTGCAGTAAATTGTGTCCTTAGAATGTCTAAACTGCAGTAAATTGTGTCCTTAGAATGTCTAAACTGCAGTAAATTGTGTCCTTAGAATTTCTAAACTGCAGTAAATTGTGTCTTAGAATGTCTAAACTGCAGTAATTGTGTCCTTAGAATGTCTAAACTACAGTAAATTGTGTCCTTAGAATTTCTAAACTGCAGTAAATTGTGTACTTAGAATGTCTAAACTGCAGTAAATTGTGTCCTTAGAATGTCTAAACTGCAGTAAATTGTGTCCTTAGAATGTCTAAACTGCAGTAAATTGTGTCCTTAGAATGTCTAAACTGCAGTAAATTGTGTCCTTAGAATGTCTAAACTGCAGTAAATTGTGTCCTTAGAATGTCTAAACTGCAGTAAATTGTGTCCTTAGAATGTCTAAACTGCAGTAAATTGTGTCCTTAGAATGTCTAAACTGCAGTAAATTGTGTCCTTAGAATGTCTAAACTGCAGTAAATTGTGTCCTTAGAATGTCTAAACTGCAGTAAATTGTGTCCTTAGAATGTATAAACTGCAGTAAATTGTGTCCTTAGAATGTCTAAACTGCAGTAAATTGTGTCCTTAGAATGTCTAAACTGCAGTAAATTGAGTCCTTAGAATGTCTAAACTGCACTAAATTGTGTCCTTAGAATGTCTAAACTACAGTAAATTGTGTCCTTAGAATTTCTAAACTGCAGTAAATTGTGTACTTAGAATGTCTAAACTGCAGTAAATTGAGTCCTTAGAATGTCTAAACTGCACTAAATTGTGTCCTTAGAATGTCTAAACTACAGTAAATTGTGTCCTTAGAATTTCTAAACTGCAGTAAATTGTGTACTTAGAATGTCTAAACTGCAGTAAATTGAGTCCTTAGAATGTCTAAACTGCACTAAATTGTGTCCTTAGAATGTCTAAACTACAGTAAATTGTGTCCTTAGAATTTCTAAACTGCAGTAAATTGTGTACTTAGAATGTCTAAACTGCAGTAAATTGAGTCCTTAGAATGTCTAAACTGCACTAAATTGTGTCCTTAGAATGTCTAAACTGCAGTAAATTGTGTCCTTAGAATGTCTAAACTGCAGTAAATTGTGTCCTTAGAATGTCTAAACTGCAGTAAATTGTGTCCTTAGAATGTCTAAACTGCAGTAAATTGTGTCCTTAGAATGTCTAAACTGCAGTAAATTGTGTCCTTAGAATGTCTAAACTGCAGTAAATTGTGTCCTTAGAATGTCTAAACTGCAGTAAATTGTGTCCTTAGAATGTCTAAACTGCAGTAAATTGTGTCCTTAGAATGTCTAAACTGCAGTAAATTGTGTACTTAGAATGTCTAAACTGCAGTAAATTGTGTCCTTAGAATGTCTAAACTGCAGTAAATTGTGTCCTTAGAATTTCTAAACTGCAGTAAATTGTGTACTTAGAATGTCTAAACTGCAGTAAATTGTGTCCTTAGAATGTCTAAACTGCAGTAAATTGTGTCCTTAGAATGTCTAAACTGCAGTAAATTGTGTCCTTAGAATGTCTAAACTGCAGTAAATTGTGTCCTTAGAATGTCTAAACTGCAGTAAATTGTGTCCTTAGAATGTCTAAACTGCAGTAAATTGTGTCCTTAGAATGTCTAAACTGCAGTAAATTGTGTCCTTAGAATGTCTAAACTGCAGTAAATTGTGTCCTTAGAATGTCTAAACTTCAGTAAATTGTGTCCTTAGAATTTCTAAACTGCAGTAAATTGTGTACTTAGAATGTCTAAACTGCAGTAAATTGTGTCCTTAGAATGTCTAAACTGCAGTAAATTGTGTCCTTGTGTCCTTAGAATGTAAATTGTGTCTAAACTGCAGTAAATTGTGTCCTTAGAATGTCTAAACTGCAGTAAATTGTGTCCTTAGAATGTCTAAACTGCAGTAAATTGTGTCCTTAGAATGTCTAAACTGCAGTAAATTGTGTCCTTAGAATGTCTAAACTGCAGTAAATTGTGTCCTTAGAATGTCTAAACTGCAGTAAATTGTGTCCTTAGAATGTCTAAACTGCAGTAAATTGTGTCCTTAGAATGTCTAAACTGCAGTAAATTGTGTCCTTAGAATGTCTAAACTGCAGTAAATTGTGTCCTTAGAATGTCTAAACTGCAGTAAATTGTGTCCTTAGAATGTCTAAACTGCAGTAAATTGTGTCCTTAGAATGTCTAAACTGCAGTAAATTGTGTCCTTAGAATGTCTAAACTGCAGTAAATTGTGTCCTTAGAATGTCTAAACTGCAGTAAATTGTGTCCTTAGAATGTCTAAACTGCAGTAAATTGTGACCTTAGAATGTCTAAACTGCAGTAAATTGTGTCCTTAGAATGTCTAAACTGCAGTAAATTGTGTCCTTAGAATGTTCTAAACTGCAGTAAATTGTGTACTTAGAATGTCTAAACTGCAGTAAATTGAGTCCTTAGAATGTCTAAACTGCAGTAAATTGTGTCCTTAGAATGTCTAAACTGCAGTAAATTGTGTCCTTAGAATGTCTAAACTGCAGTAAATTGTGTACTTAGAATGTCTAAACTGCAGTATAATTGTGTCCTTAGAATGTCTAAACTGCAGTAAATTGTGTCCTTAGAATGTCTAAACTGCAGTAAATTGTGTCCTTAGAATGTCTAAACTGCAGTAAATTGAGTCCTTAGAATGTCTAAACTGCAGTAAATTGTGTCCTTAGAATGTCTAAACTGCAGTAAATTGTGTCCTTAGAATGTCTAAACTGCAGTAAATTGTGTCCTTAGAATGTCTAAACTGCAGTAAATTGTGTCCTTAGAATGTCTAAACTGCAGTAAATTGTGTCCTTAGAATGTCTAAACTGCAGTAAATTGTGTCCTTAGAATGTCTAAACTGCAGTAAATTGTGTCCTTAGAATGTCTAAACTGCAGTAAATTGTGTCCTTAGAATGTCTAAACTGCAGTAAATTGTGTCCTTAGAATGTCTAAACTGCAGTAAATTGTGTCCTTAGAATGTCTAAACTGCAGTAAATTGTGTCCTTAGAATGTCTAAACTGCAGTAAATTGTGTCCTTAGAATGTCTAAACTGCAGTAAATTGTGTCCTTAGAATGTCTAAACTGCAGTAAATTGTGTCCTTAGAATGTCTAAACTGCAGTAAATTGTGTCCTTAGAATGTCTAAACTGCAGTAAATTGTGTCCTTAGAATGTCTAAACTGCAGTAAATTGTGTCCTTAGAATGTCTAAACTGCAGTAAATTGTGTCCTTAGAA
>SEYY01020212.1:237500-240000 GCA_009176605.1 Armadillidium nasatum
ATTAAAAACCTGCAATTATTTATTTATTTTTTTTCTATTTTTATCGGTGGTTAAAAAAAAAAAAAAAAAAAAAAAAAAAAAAAGTTAGTCATTTTAATAAGGAAAAAAAAAATCGTTAGTGGACGATTTAATATTTCGTGATTATCTTTTTGAAATGAATCATTAATTATTATTAAGTTTAATTAGGAGATTAATTACATAAAAAAAGGAGTAGAAAATCAAATTCTATTTAGCTATTTAAATTTCTATTTATCTATCTATCTATCTTTCTCTAAATTCTATCTTCTGAATATTATATGTATGTATAAATATTAGGGATGGAGTGAAGTATCGGTATCGGTATCGGTATCGGCAAGTATCGGCATATTTTCCGATACCGGTATCGGTATCGGTATCGACCTTTTCAGTATCGGTATCGGTATCGGCAAATTTTTGGATAAGAGTAAAGTATCGGTATCGGCGTAAAGTATCGGTATCGGTAGTAGTATCGGCATATTTTCCGATACCGATACCGGTATCGGTATCGGTATCGGTAAAAATTTTGGTATCGCTCCATCCCTAATAAATATATCTATTTATCTATCTAAATTATATATATATATATATATATATATATATATATATATATATATATATATATATATATATATATATATATATATATATATATATATATATATATATATATATATATATATATATATATATATATATATATATATATATATATCACGGTATATATGTATCTCAGTTCAATGACCTGCACTATATAAAGGGTCGATTAGAAGCCAATTTTGCCATGACTGTCATGACCACAAGCTCCAATTTTAGAAATGAGGAAATGGTTTAAAGGATAATAAAAAAAATATTTTGAATTTATATATATATATATATATATATATATATATATATATATATATATATATATATATATATATATATATATATATATATATATATATATATATATATCTTCTGATGGGTTACCGGTTTCCACCTGAGTTGGGGAAATACTGGATATCTGTTCGTTAATGGCTGACATGTCCCGATGCACGGCGTTTAAAAATGTGCAAGTCAAAAGTAGTTGTGAAAACAGATAAAGGGAATGTTTTTCCAGACTTTACCAGTAAAGAACATGTAAGATTGAGCATAGCGGTTAAATCTGGGCTCGAAGAGTTGAACAGAAAGGATTAGACTGTAGAAATTCGGGTTGCAAGAGCCCTTCTCAATGAAGTAGGTATGAGACGTGAGAGTTCAGAAAGCAGTTTCCGTTGTAATAGTGATTGTATAGAGAGAGTGACGCAATAATTCGACTGGCAGAAAGAGATTGGAGAGAATTAAGATCAGCAAAAGAGTTTATAAGACGAAAAGCCCTAGACTCCACCTTTTCGAGAAGAGTTGTATGTGTGTAACTCCATATGTGTGAGGTGTACTCCATACAAGGACAGACAATATTCCTGTAAGGAGCTCGCAACTGGGGTGACGTAAAAAAATCACGAAGGCGCTTCTTCGAAACTTGATTAGAAAGAAAGTAACATGATTCCTTCCAAGAAAGATCACAGAAAAGAAATTCCGAGAATATTGAGGACAGATGAAGATTTAAATCTAGTGTTTTCGAAGAAGATGTCATAGTTGTGTGGAAGGTCGTGTCGAGTAGAAAGATAGAGGAATTGAGTTTTTGAGGCATTGGAAACAACCATATTTTCTCTGCCCCAATTTGAAATCGAGGAAGATCTGAGGTCACATGCTCCAAAGCCACCCTTCTTGCGTCTATTAACTGCTGTTGGGAAGGGTTCTTTCAGGTTGAAAAGAGTAATGAAGTGTGGAGTCATCTACATAGTAGTGGATAGGTGATGAAATAATAGAATGAAGGTCATTAAAGAAAAGTAAAAAGAAGAGTTGGGGATAGGACAGATCCCTGAGGAACACCACTACTTATAGATTTAAAGAAAGAACGGTTCCCGTCTACAGTAGCTGCTATAGAACGACCAAGAAGGAAATCAGAGAGAAGGTCACAAAGAGAAGGATGGATTCCAATAGAGGGTAGTTTGGAAATCCAAGCTTTGTTGTGCCAGATTCTATCGAAGACTTTCGAAATATATATATATATATATATATATATATATATATATATATATATATATATATATATATATATATATATATATATATATATATATATATATATATATATATATATATATATATATAATATATGGGGCGGGTGTTATTGACCTAAATCATTCATTGGCATGAAAATAAATGGAGTTTCTTGACATTGTATGCTTGAGAATGCACAAAAAGAGCAAACAGACGTACATATATACCTTTCGTTCTTTGCTATATGTTTAAAAATATATATATATATACAATTTGTTGCTACCCACTCTGTGTTATATAAAATGTGTTTTAAGATTTGGTGTTTTGGTCTAGATATTTTATTTGTTATTTCTGTAATCACGTCACAAGTCTGTGGCATAGTTTGGAAAATGCATCTCAG
>SEYY01020213.1:17500-20000 GCA_009176605.1 Armadillidium nasatum
CATTTGTTGAAATTGCCTTTCCCTCTCAAAGGAAAGGAAGTCTAACTTTGGAATGGCAAAAATTATTCAAAATGTAATAGATATGCAAGTATCTATAGTGAATTTAGAATAGTCACATTGGTAGCTGAAATTGTATTTTCATGATGCTAAATAACGCTATGTAATGCTAAATAATGCTAAATAAATGCAAAGTAACGTTTTTAAAATCGAATAGCTTGGTATATACTTGTATATTTAAAATTTTTAAAGGTTGGGAAAAAAAACTGTCTTTAAAACAATGATTAATACAAATAAATTCGATTTATTACCACATTATGACCACTTGTTATTTTCAATAAAAAAAAAAAATATCGCATTTGAAAAAAAAATGGAATAAATATTTTTTGGTAAATTTTAATATTTAAAAAAACAAAAAACAAATCCGTTTCTATCTCTTTTAAAAATAGAGATTACACTCAATGAAAAGAGTTCATAATCTGTTAAAGGAATTCATTTTCCATTTAAAGAGATTACAATACTTCCAGTGAAAGAAAATGGCGCCATTACTTCTGTTGAAAAGAAAGTTTGTTTTTTCATATATATAATTAAGGAAAATAAAATATATATAAAATATAATAAAATAATAAAATTATTCTTTTCAGAGAGGAGCTTGTAATATACTTTAAAAAGGTAAACTCATTATATGCCTTTAAAAAGGAATTCATTATTTACTTCAAAATAGTTCATTTGTTTTATTAAAATTTATAAAATAATAAGCTCATTATATACTTTGTTAAAATATTCATTACTTCACTTTAAAAAAAGTTCATTTATTTTATTAAAATAAATAATATAAATAAAATAATAAACATATTATTTGGTTTGTTAAAATATTTATTACTTCACTTTAAAAAAGTTCATTTATTTTATTAAAATAAAATAAAAATAAATAAAATAATAAGCTCATTATTTAACTTTGTTAAAATATTCATTATTTTAAAATAGTTCATTTGTTTTATTTAAATAAAGAAAATGAATAAAATAATAAACTCATTACTTACTTTGTTAAAATAGAGTTCATTGCTTTACTTTAAAATTATTCATTTATTTTATTAAAATACAGCTCATTATTTAATTTATTAAAATGAGTATATTATTTATTCTGTTAAAATAGAGTATTATTTACTATTTACTAAAGATTTCATTATTTACTTTAGAAGTGGCTCAGACGGTAGAGTGATTAACTCGTGTGTTTGAATGCGCTGGTTCGATTCCATTTGGGATCCTAGGTATATATATACCTACCTAAAAAGTTCCTCTCCTCGAATAGGTCAATGCCAGTGAGATGTGAACTTAAAAAAAAAAAAAAATCATGATTTACTTCAAAATAGAGATTATTATTCTGTCAAATATATTTAAATTTATTTTTTTTTTCAATAAAATTGAATTATTACTTTTAGAAGAAAAATTGGTAAATTTCCAAAGAATTCCTTAAAATTTTTAAAAGAAATTTATTTTCCAGGGGAAAAGTTAAAAATTTTAGCTAAAAAATACTTCAGTTTTTCCTGTTGAACTGAGTTAATTTCTATTCAAGAGACACAATCCGTATATTAGCTACTTTTTTGTATGCATCTCTCATGTTGTGCATTGATTATTGGAAATTGAAAAAAAAGAAAGTTTTTTATATTTTAGAAGCAACAGAAATTATTATTAATTACAGTTTATTATAATTTTAATTTAGATTATATATATATATATATATATATATATATATATATATATATATATATATATATATATATATATATATATATATATATATATATATATATATATATATATATATATTTATATATATATTATTTTGTATTTCTGAAACTAAGGTCGAGTTTTATATAACAAAGAGTCGTTAATGTACGATGGGTCTTTGTGTACATTATTTTTTTCATTTGAAAGAGAATTGAACTGAAAAATAGATAAGTCTTACATCCCAAACACGAAAAAAAATCCGAAAATATGTCTTATATCACCTATAAAATAAGGTCAATTTTTGAATTTTTTATCTTGTTGATTATAAGACATGTAGTATGTTGGTTATTTGTTGCATAAGTATGTCAGTTTTTTCCGGGAACATGGAACACACTACTTCAAGGGCCCACCTAAAAAAAAAAAAAAAAAAAAAAAAAAAAAAAAAAAAAAAAAAAAAATCTAGAAAATTGCTATGCTTCCTTATTGCTTTTTTTATTGTTAATATTAATATCATTATTATTATTATTATAAAATTATTATTATTATTGCCATTATTATTTATTTATTTATTATTATTATTATTATTATTATTATTATTATTATTATTATTAGTAGTAGTAGTAGTAGTAGAAGTATTATTATTCGAAAGTGTGTAAGTCAAATATAATGAAAAAAACTGACAAAGGAACCATGTTCCATTTATTACCAGTGAAGAACGTGAAAGAATGAGCATGGCGCATACGTTTGTGGTAATCGACATAGAAAAGGCAAG
>SEYY01020213.1:32500-35000 GCA_009176605.1 Armadillidium nasatum
GATAGATTAGTAGGTGTTACATTTTATTTTTTTCATACTCGAATTTTAAATAACACTTTTTTATATTTATTACCTGCAATAAATTATGTCTGGAAAATAAATTTAAAATAATTCGCAGGAATTTTGTGCAAAATATATTTATTTTTAATTTTTTTTTTTTTTTTTTTTTTTTTTTTTTTTTTTTTTTTTTTTTTTTTTTTTTTTTTTTTTTTTAATGCATTTTTCCATTACTTATTTCATGTTTCATTTTTATCCTCCATTTTCGTAAAATTATATTTCTGACTACGATGCTTAGTTGTTAATTAATTGAAAAGATTGTTAAGGTTATGGAATCTGATTGTCCCTTGTCACCCCTATTTAAATAAGATATATTGTGACATCCAGATCCTAACTGAGGTTCACAGAAACCCCAAGATTCTAACCTAACCTAACCTAAAGGATAGTTCTTAGAAACGATTTTTTTAATGTTATTCTTATTTAGCGTATACCGAGTTGTGTTAGTTAAATATATATTTTTAAACTGTTACTGTACACTTTTTAAATTTAACTCTTTTTAAATTTAATTTTTGTCTTTATATCCATATTGTTGTTTAAAATGTTTTTCTAGTTTCAGATGAGTTCTAGGCTATCATTCCCATCCACTCATTTCTTTCAAATAGTCATTGTGACTTAACAATATAGATTCCATTTTCTTCCATCAGAATTTGATCTCGGGGCTTTCAGAGAAATAATGGGAAACTTCCAAAATATTTTATAACAAATTTAATGACAGAAGAAAGACTGAGCTGTTAGTTTTCATAGATTTTATTTGTGTACAAAATTACTTTGAGTAGATTGTTGAAGAAAGTTTTTAATATCATGGTTCCGTTTCTTCACTTATATATAAATAACTTTTAAATAGTTTATGTTTAGAACACCCGTGACTCGTATCCATACGACAAATACGCCTAAGTTCAAACAACAGTTTTATTTAACTTCTTTACAGTTCAAGTATTTTTTTTTTTCTAAAACTCTCCTGGACTCTTTTGCTATATAGTTTTCACCCAAATTCCATTATTCCTATCTTCTATCATAACATCTTTCGGCAAAGAATCAAATATCTTGGAAAGTTTATCTCTCTACCATCAATCAAGCACTAACACTGTTTTAATAACTACATTTGCATTCTTTCACATTTCTAACACCCTATATATATATATATATATATATATATATATATATATATATATATATATATATATATATATATATATATATATATATATATATATATATATATATATATATATATATATATATATATATATCTCTTTACTGAAAATTAAATATATAATTTTATTTCCCCCCAAGAAAAAGAGGACAATCGAATTTGTTGATTTACTAAAAAATTTTGCTGAGTGACAAAAATATAAAGGTCTCTTTTCTTTTTAAAATTGGAATTGAAAATAATTTTCGTATTGATAAAAGAATTTTATTAAATGAATTAAAATTGGAAGTTTTTGTCACACGCACACACTCTTTCTCTCTCTCACACACTCATACACAAACACACACACACACACACACATATATATATATATATATATATATATATATATATATATATATATATATATATATATATATATATATATATATATATATAATATATATATATATATATATATATACATATATATATATATATATATATATATATATATATATATATATATATATATATATATATATATATATATATATATATATATATATATATATATATATATATATATATATATATAAACCACAGCGTATATCCAACTTAAAAGCCTGCATGTCCCAGAACACGGAGGCTCGAAATGTGTCAAATCAAAGGTTCTGTGGAAAATAGAAGAAATTGTATTCGTGACAATTGTATCTATTTTAAGGGCGAAAAATAACCCAGCACAGAGTAGGCAAATTGAGCTGTGTGAAATGGTTGTTTCAAAGGCCCATTTTTATTCACTAAACCTATGGCACCTTCATGAATGAGATTAATAATAGGGAATTAAAAAGAAATTTTATAATAAGATTAAGGACGGAAGAAGGGCTAATAGTTTAGAAGATTACGTTGAGTAGATTGACGAAGAAAGAAGTTTTAAAATGTTTCCATTCACTCGCTTATAAATGAGTAATCTCTTAACATTTTCTATGTCCTTCTGGTTAGGTTATTTTCAAAATAAAATGAGTAACGTAACATAGAGTTATCTACATATTAAAATATATACATACTATTAGTGAGCAAAGAAAGTATCTTAAGATCATGGGGATACAAGAGATTTGAAAGTGGGAAATATTCTTCTTTGTTTTATGCAATCACTTCTGCTAAATTACTAGAACCCTCTCACCACCTCCCGAACAATGAAATCCAAAGAAGAGGGAAAATAAAACACGTAAATCAAATGAAATACTGACGATTTTTTTTACATAGTGTTTTACACTACACTGTAAAAATCAATCATCATCAAACCCGGTAAAC
>SEYY01020213.1:40000-45000 GCA_009176605.1 Armadillidium nasatum
CCCCTTTCCCTCCCTCCAGCACCTCTTCCTTAACTCACCTACCCTCAGATGCAAGTCTGAAACTAAAAGCAAATCGAATGCAAATAGAAGAAATATTTTTATATAAACTTTTTCTTTCACTGTTTTTTTTACTCACTCTCTCTCTCTCTCTCTCTCTCTCTCTCTCTCTCTCTCTCTCTCTCTCTCTCTCTCTCTCTCTCTCTCTCTCTCTCTCTCTCTCTCTCTCTCTCTCATCAAATATTACTTCAAAGGAGCTCATGACATTTTTTATCCATAATTTTTAACTTTTAATTATGAAGTTGACGAATGTCGCTAAGTTTCTAAAATATCAACCAAAGTTCGTAAGTTTAATGCGTTCTATAAAACATGAAAAAACTCTCACATCCCAAAATATATATATATATATATATATATATATATATATATATATATATTATATATATATATATATATATATATATATATTATATATATATATATATATATATATATATATATATATATATAATTTATTTTACATATCACCTCCACTCACGGGCAAAGCTCTATTCAAGGAGGGGGTGTTACAAGAATAATAATAAAGTAAAAGAGTACGAAAAACAAAAATTAAAAACCCACCAATCCAGGCTCCACCTAGCGCAAATATCTTACGTGAGCGCAGACGCGGGCTTTAAAGAAATTGAGATTAAATTCGGCAGAAAACACAGAAGATGGAAGAGAGTTCCACAAAACAGAGGTGGTAAGAAAGAAGTAGGCACCACAGTGGACAAGCCGGAGTTGCCTATGTTCACGCAAAATTGATGCGCAGACAATGCACCCCTTGTGCTTTGAGGACGCCGTAAAAGTTTAGTAATAAGTGTCGATAGTTCCCTCGAGAATTTGCCTCTGTAGTACCCATAGAAAAGAGACAAGGCACCAACGTCACGTTCCAAAAATAAAGAGTCAAGAGAATTAGAAAGAGTGGAACAGTTTATAAGTCTTTTATCCTTTGACTCTACCTTATTCAAAAGACGGATGAAACCCGAGCCACCCCAGATATAAAAGCAGTACTCCATACAAGAGCGGATGAGACTCTTGTATAATTGGAGTAACTACGAGGAAGGAAAAAACTCTCGCAATCTAAACAGAACTCACAGCTTCTTTGAAGCCGCCCTAGTAACCATTGTGATAAGAGGTTTCCAAGAAATATGTTTATTTATGTGAAGGCCATAGGATGTATTATATATATATATATATATATATATATATATATATATATATATATATATATATATATATATATATATATATATATATATATATATATATATATATAAGTGGCCTTCTATTTTCCATGAGAGACCTTCCCAATTAGTATTCGAAACAATATGTGCCTCGACTTTTAATAAAAAGCTTAACCTTTTTGAACTCTTTTTACTCGTTCGAAAACTTATATATATATATATATATATATATATATATATATATATATATATATATATATATATATATATATATATATATATATATATATATATATATATATGTATAATTTATAAATATATATATCGCAGAGGTAATACTCTATATTAGCATCTAAGAGGTTAGCGTTTTAAATCCCAATTGTCAGGATTGAAATATATATATATATATATATATATATATATATATATATATATATATATATATATATATATATATATATATATATATATATATATATATATATATATATATATATTATATATATATATATATATATAATACTATAATATATATTTTTTTTTATTTTATTATAATATATAAATTATTATAATATATTTAAAAAAATATAAAATTTTAAATATATATATATATATATATATATATATATATATATATATATATATATATATATATATATATATATATATATATATATATATATATATATATATATATATATATATATATATATATATATATATATATATATATAATATATATTATATATATATATTATATATAAAATTAATAAATTTATAAATTTTTATGGATTTTAAATTTTATATAGATCAACCTACGGAACTGTAACCAAATTATAAGATTAGTCCAAACTTAATTGACTTTTGCTGCCATTGTGATTTTTTTTTTCCCCGAATTGCTACTCTAGAAACAAAAAACTTATATATATATATATATATATATATATATATATATATATATATATATATATATATATATATATATATATATATATATATATATATATATATATATATATATATATATATATATATATGAAAAATCGTTTCAAAAATTGTGGAAATTTTTTTTTTATTCAATTTTTTGAAAATCAGAACAAAAATGAGTTTAAGTCCTACCAAATATATATATATATATATAATATATATATATATATATATATATATATATATATATATATATATATATATATATATATATATATATATATATATATATATATATATATATGCTGCAAGTTTTTTTTTTTTTAAGGAAATAAAACATTCTTTCATATCTGCATATAAGTGAAAATTGTGTATGTAGACATGAAGAGAGAACAGAAGAGAGCTTGCCTTCATATTTTTACTTTTATTATTATTATTATTATTATTATTATTATTATTATTATTATTATTATTATTATTATTATTATTATTATTATTATTTATTATTATTATTATTATTATTATTATTATTATTATTATTGTTATTTTTCCTGCAGCTCTTTTCTCTCATATACCAGACATCTGGTACCAATTATTTTAAAATATATTCCTTGAGAAAGTAAGGTTCATTATCCATACATATAGTGGCTAACCACAAAGATTAACATTGAAGCAACCTTTATGGTTCCTATCCTGAGCTATTTATTTTCCTTCAAATCAACAAATGCCTACTTTAAAATTATGATTATTATTAATTATTATTATTATTATTATTATTATTATTATTATTATTATTATTATTATTATTATTAGTTTTATTATTATTATTATTATTATTATTATTATTATTATTATTATTATATTATTATTATTATTATTATTATTATTATTATTATTATTATTATTATTATTATTATTATTATTATTATTATTATTATTATTGTAAATGTTGTAGATAATCCTATAATACAAGCGTTATCATACACTAACAGTTATATTGTACTATTTTTACTGGAATGACTGCTGGAGATGGTATTTATTATTATTGTTATTATTATTGTTGTTAATTTCATTATTGTTACTACTTTTAGCTGTTATTATTATTATTACTATTATTATTTTAGTTTTTATTGTTACTATTATTATTATTACTTTATCGATACTTTATCTTTAATTATATCACTCCTACTGAAATTAGCTGTAGAATAAATATTAAAATCCTGTTCCTGTTATTATTATTTCAATTATTACTATTACGTTTATTCGATGAATTGTTTATTTAAATTTTGTTACTGAAAAATGAATAAAGATTAAAGTTCAAAGATTATCAATTTTTCTGAAAATTCTGATCATTACATTTGTTGCTAGTTTTAGCTTTGTTATAATTATTATTATTACTATCTTTACTACTATATTATTATTATTATTATTATTATTATTATTATTATTATTATTATTATTATTATTATTATTATCGCTCGTTATATTATATACATGATATTTGTATCTTAATGGTTATTAAAATATATTGATGAACTATATATCAACCAAACTTTGGACTTTAATGGAAACCAATGTGCATCCCCTTAGAACCCCATTTTCAGAATAATGAACAGCTAACAAATTATTAATATTTTATTTAGTAGAATAGGAACTACTGAACCATTGTAAAATTGTAATTGCACTTCTGAATAAAATACAGAAATGAAATGAAATTATTATTATTATTATTATTATTATTATTATTATTATTATTATTATTATTATTATTATTATTATTATTATTATTATTTTTATCTTATTATTATTATTAGTAATAGTAGTAGTAGTAGTAATAGTATATTTATAATTGTTATTATTATATTTATTATTGTTATTGTTATTATTACTATTTTTATTATCTTTATTTTATTTTAGTTTTGTTATTAATATTATTGTCATTACTATTATTATTAATATTATTTTTATTTTTTTTATTATTATTATTATTATTATTATTATTATTATTATTATTATTATTATTAATATTATTATTATTACTATTTATTTTTACATTATTATTATTATTATTATTATTATTTTTAATGAGATTTAATTATAAGAGCAGATGAGTCTTAAAAGAAGAGAGATGGTGTTCAACAAAAAGAAATTATGTTCAACAAAATTTTACAGTAATTAATTAATTTTTTCAAAAAATATTAATTGGAATTATATATCATATAATATACTGTGATTAATTTTTCAATTATTAAATATTTTTCATTCCAAAATTGAAAATTTTAATTTTCGTTGCTAATTTTAAGAATTTTTTTAACTTAAATACAAACAAAAAATTCTTAATTAATTCAATTTTGATCCTATTATTTTCTTTAGTATTTTAATGAAAAAGGAAATACAAAAAAGAATTTTATAAAAAAAAATTTAAATTTTTTTTTTAATTGTAAAATTGAAGAATTTTTTGAGAAATTTGTTTCTCCACAATCAAATTTTGTGAGCGAAGTTTAAGAGTGGTGAACGAAACTATTTGAAACAGAATGAAACAATTAGAAAAAAAAAACCGATTAAATATGGGAAAGGATATTTGTATTTCTAATCCAAACTGGAAAAGGACGTACAATTTTTATTGTTCTATTTACCTAATATTCAGATTTGTTTCATAATTGCCTTTATTTTGAAACCTGAAATATTCATTTTTTTGGGTGGGAGTGGGAAGTGGGAGGGTGAAGGGAGACAGATGAGTTTAACTACCCTTCCTCCTTCTCTCTCTGTATCTGGCTGCTTTTTTTTTTTCCTCTTATAACTGTGCGTTTGTTTTAATCCTCTTTCTCTCTCTCTCTCTCTCTCTCTCTC
>SEYY01020213.1:52500-55000 GCA_009176605.1 Armadillidium nasatum
CATTCACTTAAATTAATGATTATATGCATTTTCTCAAAAAAAAAATTTCAAAAAATTACAGTTTTGTATAGTTTTTAAAAAAAGTACAAAAATTAAAAAAAAAATATATTCTAATTCATAATAGTGATTCAACAGGTTTACTTAAGTAAGACCCTAAGGTAAAGTTTGAAAAAATATAAGATATAAAATTATCAATTTAACCTGTATTTATACATATCATTGTTATTTTATTGCCATGTATCAAACTTGTATCATTTAGCTGCATTATTTAAAAATTATTATTTTGTTTATACTTTCAGTCAATATGGCTAAAAGATCAGCTTCTGCAGTATTTGAATACTTTACAATGTTTCAGGATAGGCTCGAAATAGCTAAATGTTAACATCTGCAGTCAGAAAATTAGAAGAGAACCTCCGTGTGCTACAAGTAAAAAAATTTCAACCAAATCTTTTTGGAGTATCAAAAATCAAAATACAAAGATGAACATTCACTAGCAGAAAAAAAAAAAAAAAAAAAAAAAAAAAAAAAAAAAAAAAATCTTAATTTTCTTATATTTGTTTGAATTTTTTTTATTATTTGGCTGATTGAGCTGAAATTTTCAAAGTATGTGAATTTTTTCACGAAGTTCTGAGTTGATTTCGAGCATTTTTTTGAGTCTATAACGGTTTGAAACTTATTTGGACCCAAAGTTGAAAAAAAAGAATAACTGGATCAAACCACTGGTCCACATGAGCTGAAAATTTAGCTGAATACCTTTGCCCCAATTTCTTGCATTGGTGGGAATAGGTTTTTGATATCACGTCTAGAAAAAAAGTTATATAAGCACTTGAAAAAAATTTTGCAAAAATCGTTCCCTTCTGGAGGAAAAATTTTATAAAAAACGCTACCTATTTTTTTTTATTTGTGAATATTGTTTAGAAGAGGGCAGGGCAACAATATTTATTTAGTGCATATTTAAATGCTCTTTGTTTGAAATAGATATAGCCTCTCAAACTTTGGGAATTTTTGAAATTTGGCCAAAAATGGAATTTTTGAAGGCTATATCTCAAAACCAACGAATGTCATCGAATAAAGTACATAAAGGAATTTGTAGCCCCACCCCTTCTCTATACACACCAAAAATAGGAAATGTCATAGTTGTATTTAGTTCAAAAAAATTTTTTTTTCTATAGTTGGTCAGTTTTTGGCTTATAACATTTTTCCTATAACTCTGGGAACAAAAGTCTATTAGAGGCTTTTGTATCCCATTTAATTTTGAATAAATAGTCCAATTTTCAGCTCATTCTAAAAGTGGTTTGGCACCGCCATTCATTAAAAAAAAAACATTAAAAAAAACTTTTAACCGTAATAGACTCGGAAAAACGCTAGAAATGGACTTTTCTTACTGGTAAAAAATCTATATAACTGAAAGTTTCAGCAGAATCGGCTGAAAATTAAAAAAAAAAAAAATGTTTTTTTTTTGTATAATTTGCCATTTTAACCCCGGCCGGCAACCCCGGTTTTCCTTGATTTTTGGCCGGGGCCGGGGCCGGGGCCGGGGTCAGTAAAATGGCCGGAATTGGCCGGGCCCCGGTCGGTTATATTATATATATATATATATATATATATATAT
This sequence comes from Armadillidium nasatum, assembly GCA_009176605.1. Taxonomy (NCBI): domain Eukaryota; kingdom Metazoa; phylum Arthropoda; class Malacostraca; order Isopoda; family Armadillidiidae; genus Armadillidium; species Armadillidium nasatum. The sequence continues at coordinate 54,113 of SEYY01020213.1, forward strand.
ATATATATATATATATATATATATATATATATATATATATATAGTTTAGTTAGCTCTTATGCCTCATCTAGGCGATGTAGAAACTACATTCAAGTTAAATCGCCTATATATCATAAAGTACCCCAGGGTCTCGTAAAAAATAAGGAGGAACGTCATCTATGAATGATTTTCTATCTTGAAGGCATATATATATATATATATATATATATATATATATATATATATATATATATATATATATATATATATATATATATATATATATATATATATATATATATATATATATATATATATATATATATATATATATATATATATATATATATATATATATATATATATATATATATATATATATATATATATATATTTATTTATTGCGTAAGGTTCGCTATTTTTAAAAGAAGAAATCGTCTTAAACAGCTTTGTTTCTTTTTAATATTTTAATTCCTTAATTCTTATTAGAAATATAATATTGATATTAACAACAATAAAGGATTAATTCTTCTTTAATATTTGTTTTAGAAACACCGTGACTCTCGGTACCTTTTTTATTCTTTATTTACTTTTTAATGTCTGATGTTTTTTGTTTTTTAATAATAATTACTACTAACAAATAAAAGGTAAATAAATGGTGGTTTCAACGTTCGATTCGCTACCACAGAATATCGTGTGGTAGCTATGTTGGCCACAGGGGGTTGGGGAGAAGAAAGTGTTCCAACTTTATTGCATATATATATATATATATATATATATATATATATATATATATATATATATATATATATATATATATATATATATATATATATATATATATATATATATATAAAATTAAGACGTTAATAAATTAATACAAAAATAAATTTAAATCTAATTTATCAA
>SEYY01020213.1:60000-62500 GCA_009176605.1 Armadillidium nasatum
TTCTAAAAAAAAAAAGTTTCAGTGTACTTTTAATTTAATTTTAATAAAAATATATTTTTAAATTTATCTTAAATAGCTTATTTAAAGTATCTTGCTATAAAATTCTAATTTTTTCTATTGTCAATCATTCATGTTCAAATCCAGATCTTTGTATCATGTCTTCTGTTATGAAACAAATAGTTAATATGATACCTTTATTTTCTTATATTCTCATATAAAAAAAGATTTATAGTTTTAATAAAATTAAGGAATTTAAAAATGAACACAAACAGATTTTATGTAGGATTTTATAGAAGTAGATTTTAGGATTTTACTGTTTTTATAAATCAATGTAAGAAAGTTAAAATAAAATGTTAAGAATCACTGCAGTTTACTAAAAATTAACATAATGCAAGGTGTTACTGAGAAAAAGTAAAGTTTTAAGGAATTTTGAGGTTTATTAAACATTTAAATAATGAAAGTGTTATTAATAAATAAATTTTCTTGTTAAGGATATCTGTGGTTTAGTAAAAATTATCATACTGCAGGTGTGATTGAGTAAAAATGCATTTTTTTTTTGGTATTTAAATTTTTTTTTTTAGATAAAAATGCCAATATGAAAGTTAGATTATTCATTTTGGAGATTAACAATGTAACAAAATAACAATTCAAAAACCTACAATAACAATTTAAGATGAAAAAGTATTAAATTAAATAATCTTTTAAGATAAAGTATCGAAAATAACTGCAGGAGATCATAGTTTTATTTCCTAATTTCTATTTAAAATATTACTTTAGATCAGATAGTAAAATATCACCGGTAAATGTAATATGTATGTTAAATTGAATTACTATTCAATTTCTGTGTTACGGTGGATAAATTCATGTTCAAACATTGAAGACGCGAATGAATGGCACACAATCATTTATCTACTGGGAACTTTGACTTCCTACCCTCCGACCCGTGAGTGGTTGGGGATATTGAATATTTATTATTTTTATCATATTACCTGTGATTACGCATGCATACAGTTTATTAAATTTACTTTAATACATGCACTATTAAAAAAAATATTTTTGACAACTATATCTTATAAAAATTATTAGAATAATTTTAGTTCTTTTATACTTATATTCCCTGTACTTTTTATAATTTTTATACTTAGAATTGTAATCGGAATTAAATTTAAAAAAATTATTTGAATAAAAATTTTTTCGAATTTTTTTACTGTTCATTTTAAGCTGTTTGATTTATTTATTTATTTGTTTGTTTACTTATTTTTGTTGTCTCGATACAATTGTTTTAAATTCTTTGTTCAGTTTCTTTTATTTTGTTTATTTTTTCTTGCTTTTCTTGTTTTTATTTATTCTTATTCTCATTTTATTTGATTGTCCATTTTTCTCTCTCTCTCTCAAAGCATTCAAATTTTTGCAAAAAAAAAAAAAAAAAAAATTTTTTTTATATTTCAAAAATAAAAATAAATAAAGAAAGTAATAAAATATTTATAACTACATCGGAAACGAAAAAAATAAATAAAAAAAAATTATAATAAAATAATAGAAATAAAATAAAAAATAGATTAAAAAAAATAAATAAAACTAAAATCAAAAGCTGGCAATTTAAAAACATTACTCGTTAAAATGATTTTTGCATTTCATTTTCCTCTTTTTTGAGTATTTATGAATAGAAAACGGAAATTGGATTTGAATATATATATATATATATATATATATATATATATATATATATATATATATATATATATATATATATATATATATATATATATATATATATATATATATATATATATATATATATATATATAGAGAGAGAGAGAGAGAGAGAGAGAGAGAGAAGAGAGAGAAGAGAGAGAGAGAGAGAGAGAGAGAGAGATAGAGAGAGAGTTCTAGAACCCATGTTAAACTGATAAGTTCAATTTTACATGTACTCTAATGGTGAAATCTGGAACACCCTTCCACCTTCTATATTAATTACTCACTTTCAAAAACTTGCACATTTTGACCCTTCAGTATAAAATTCCCAACCCTCCTGAGTTTTGTGGTGTGAAACCCTCAGACCTTTGACTGCCAGAGACTATATATAAATATATATATATATATATATATATATATATATATATATATATATATATATATATATATATATATATATATATATATATATATATATATATATATATATATATATATATATATATATATATATATTTATTATTTTTTTTTTTTATTTTTTTTTTTTTTTTTTTTTTAAAAATTTATTTTAAAAGGTGAATTTACCGAGTTGTTAGATGTCTCTCTCATCGATTTTTAGACGTTAGAAATTACTCTGATTTACGAGGTGTCGCTAGTAATAAGCGCTGATTTTTTTCAAAAGAGAATGATATTAAAAACATTATTTTTCATATTTTCGGACTTACGATGTATCACAGCTTAAGCAACGAAATGTTTCTTCAGAAGAAGAATTTGTTGAAATTGTAAGACCCACATTGGGGGTATA
>SEYY01020213.1:85000-93336 GCA_009176605.1 Armadillidium nasatum
CATATCACAATGGTTGCTAAAGCGGCCTCTAAGAAACTGGGAATTCTGTTCAGGTTGCGAGAATTTTTTTCTTCTGAACAGTTACTCCAAATATATAAGGGTCTTATTCGCCCTTGTATGGAGTACTGTTCTCACATTTGGGGGGGCTCCAGCTCCTCCTCTCTTCTGGATAGGGTTGAGTCTAAAGCTAAAAGATTAATAAACTGTCCCCTACTTTCTAACTCTCTTGACCCACTATCTCTGCGACGTGACGTTGGCGCACTATCCCTTTTCTATAGGTACTACAATGGAAGGTGCTCGAGGGAATTGGCCTCTCGCATCCCTCCACCGTTGCGTCGTCCTCGTTGCACAAGGGGTGCCCTGCTTTCGCACCAATTTTGTGTGGATGTAGGAAACCCCAGGCTGGCCCGTTGTGGTGCCTCTTTCTTTCCAGCCACCTCTGCTCTGTGGAATTCTCTACCATCTTCTATTTTTCCTCCTGTATTTAATCTTCCACTATTCAAGGCTTCCGTCTGTGCCCACCTGAGGGATGTGTGTTAGGTCTGTGTTTGAGTGAGTTTTTTTTCATTTTGTGTGTGCCCCCTCCTTTAAAAGGGCATATATATGAGGGTAAAGGGGATAAGATGGCTTATAAAAATTATAGATGGATAAGTCTGTTTAGTGTGGTAGGGAAGATTTATGGAAGGTGCGGATGGAAAGGTTGGAAGTGGATGAGATGAGAGGAAAATACCTAATAGAGATAAAGGAGAAGTGGGAGGAGGTATTGGAAGAGGAATGGAGTAAATTAAAGGAAACCTTAGTGGAAGTTGAGAGAAGTGTGTGTGTGGGGATAAAAACAGGGAAGAGTAGACGAAAGAGTAGTGAGTGTTGGAATGAAGACTTGGTGAATTTAGTGAAAAGGAAGAAGGATACCTTTAACAGATATTTAGGGATGAAAGAGGGTAGGTTGGGAGAAGTATAAGGAGAGGTGTAGGGATGTGAAGAGGGAGGTTAAGAGTGCAAAAAAGAGATTGGGAGAGGAGTATGGAAGAAAGCTTGCAGAAAAATTTAATGAGAGAAGTAAAATGTTTTGGAATAAGGTAAATAGGGTGAAGATGTGAAGGGGAGGAAGGTGAGTTGATACAAAATGAGAAGAGATAAAAAAAATATGGAGAAGGTACTTTAGTGAATTGTTGAATAGGGGGGAGAATGAATAGGGAGAGGGTGAGGTAAGGAATAATGGGGAAGTAGTGACTAGAGAAGAGGAGAGGAGTATTAACAGGGAGGAAATAGCCATAGTAAAAAAGGAAAGTTGGCAGGTACGGACGGTGTATATGGCGAGATTATATGGAGAGAGCTGGAGAGGTGGTTGACTGGCTGATTATGAATATTTAATGTGTTGGTGAGAAGGGAGAGTGCCTTCAGGGGTGGCAGGATTCTTGTATTGTGCCTATATATAAGGGAAAAGGGCTATGATGGCATACTAAAATTATAGGAGGAAAAGGCTATTGAGTGTGGTAGAGGAAGATTTATGAGAGGGTATCAGAATAAGAGAAAGAATTGATCTAGAGTGGAGTGGTGAGGAACAAGGAGGTTTCAGAGAGGGTAGAGGATGTGAGGACCTTGTGTTACAGATAATAATTGGTAAGAAATTGCTTGTGAAAGATAAAGTGGGTATGTTTGTTTTATGACTTTGGAGAAAGCATATGATAGGGTTTGTGGAGAAGGTTTGTTCGAGGTATTAAGAAAGGAACAGGGAGTGGGAGAGAGATTATTAATAGGGATTAAAGCCTTTTATGAAAATTGTAGATCGAGTGTAAGGGTGAAGAGGGAACTTACTGATTGATTTAAAGTTGGAGTGAGGCTGAGACAGGGGTTTATAATGTTGCCTTGGTTGCTTAATCTGTTGGTGGATTGTGTAGTTAGGGAAATAGGGAGAGAAGGGAAGGATACTATGGTGAGAAGGATGGAGGGTGAATGGGAGGTAATTATTTTGCTGTTTGCAGATGATGCGGCGTTGGTGATGGAATCTGGTGAAAAAATTTGTGAGAAATGTGCAAATAAGAGACTGATGGTAAATCCAGCAAAAATGTAAAGTAATGAGGATTGGAGTTGTGGATGAGCTGGTGAGAGGGAAGGAATGGGAGGGGGAGTGTAGAGGTATGAGAAAGGAGATTTTAAGAGGTGGAAGAGTTCAAATATATTGGGTATGTTGGTGGAGGGAAAAGGGAATGGAAGAGGAAATTTAGAATCGAAAGGTGGAAGGAATGAAAGTGATGGTAGAATTAAAGGAGAAATGGAAGATGGGGAGTATATCAAAGGAGATTAAGGTAAGAATGTTTAAGTGTATGTGTTTGCCATCGGTAATGTATGGATGTGAAACATGGATGATGAATGCTAAGGCAAGAAAAAGTTCGAATCTGTTTGAGATGAATGGATTGAGAGCGATATGTGGTTTAGATAGGGTTAGAAACGAAAAAAATAAGGGATATTTGTGGATGAAGGTGGATAGAGCAGAGGAGGGTGCACTAAGGTGGTTTAGACATGTGTATATAAAGGATGAGAACAGGATGGTGGCAGGGTACTTAGATCCTGGGCTGATGGGGGGCAGAGGAAGAGGAAGGCCAAATTGGAGATGGATGAATGGAGGGAGGGAGATTTTGGGGAAAGGGGTTTCGATTTTAGAGAACGGAAAGAGAATTGTGGAGGACAGAGTAAGATGGAAGGGGGTTGGGGGTGAGAGTTAGGGCTTAATTGTGCTTGCTTGTATGAAGGAATTGTGGCGGGCACCACCCCACGAGTGTGGGAAAGATGAAAGTGATAATATATATATATATATATATATATATATATATATATATATATATATATATATATATTATATATATATATATATATATATATATATATATATATATATATAACAGCAAATAAAGACAATAAAATTTACTATTTAGGAACACATGTATGAAATCGCAACTACTACTACTACTACTACTACTACTGCTGCTTAAACTAACAAAAATAGTATTTACAATAAATGAGTAATTTGAATAATTAAATTCTAAAATATATAATAATTGTAGTTTATATTCAATATGATAAACTATTTATAGCTGATTAATATATTAATATGTTCCTATTTTATAATAATAATAATAATAATAATAATAATAATAATATTAATAATAATAATATAAATAAAATATAATATAAATAATAATAATAATAATAATAATAATAATAATAATAATAATAATAATAATAATAATAATAATAATAATAATAATAATAATAATAATAATAATAATAATAATAATAATAATAATAATAATATACCCTTACTACTACTTATAATAATACTAATGATGATGATTATAATGAAGGGAAATTAGTTAATTTTTACTCTCATTAAGCATTAATCATTAAATTGGAGGACCTCATTGTTTGGATTCTTTTTTAACTTAACAATAACAATAGGCAATCTTTTTTCCTTTTTACTCTACATGTTTTTAATTATATGATTTTTATTATTATTTTATTTATTTATATATTATTATTAAAATTATTATTAATATCGTTATTATTATTATATTTTTATTATTAATATAATTAAAAAAAAAAAAAAAAAAAAAAAAAAAAAAAAAAATATATATATATATATATATATATATATATATATATATATATATATATATATATATATATATATATATATATATATATATATATATATATATTATATATATATATATATATATATATATATATATATATATATATGCGGAATTATTATTACCACTCTTCTTCTTCTTTCTTCCTCTTCTTTTTTTTTTCTTCTTCTCTTACTTTTTTCTTTTTTTGCTCTTCCGTTTTCATTTTCTTTTTTTCTTCCTCTATCTTTTTCTTTATTTTCCTCTTTTTCTTTTTCTTTTTTTCAATCTGTTTTCTTTAGGATTTTTCTTATTTCTTTTTTCCTTCTTATTATTATATTCTTTTGTGTTATTATACCAAAGAATATAATAATGAGAAGGAAAAAAGAAATAAGAATATATTTATTATTTCTATATTTCTTATTAATATTATTTTGAATATAATTCTTATTTTAATTTCATTTTTATTAAAATTGCAGAAGAATTTTAATTATATAAAAATTTTGTTTTATTTTTTTCATTTCAAATGATTACTTATTTTCGCAAAATATATATTTCTTCATTCTCATTTTATTTTATTTATTTTATTATTTTTTTTTTGGCTTTAGTATATTTTTTAACTTGTTTTTTAAGGAAAATTCTTTTTATTGTTATTTTTCCGTTAGTTAATACATTTCATTGCTTATAGTTCTTAATATAAATTATTTAATATATATAATATATATTATATATATAATATATATATATATATATATATATATATATATATATATATATATATATATATATATATATATATATATATATATATATATATTTTTTTTTTTTTTTTTTTTTTTTTTTTATTTCTCCTCTGGTGGGCAAAGGCCAGAGGCCTACCATTGTTCCACCAGAGTTGGGAGGAAAGTCGGAAACATGGTCAAATTAAAGGCCGACATGACCTGATACACGGCGTTTAAGGTGCTTAAGTCATAGGTAGTTGGGAAAATAGATGAAAGGAAGTGTGTTCCAGACTTTACCAGTAGAGTACATGTAAGATTGAGCATAGAGGTTAAGTCTGGGGTCAGAGAGTTGGACAGAGAAAGGATGAGACTGTGTAGAAAGACGAGTCGCACGAGCCCTTCTTAATGGAGGAGGTATGCGACGAGAGAGTTCAGAAGAGCAGTGTCCATTGTAATAGCGATAGTAGAGAGAGAGTGACGCAACATTTCGACGGGCAGAAAGAGATTGGAGAGAATTAGTGAGAGCAGGAGAATTGATAAGGCGAAAAGCTCTAGACTCCACCTTTTCCAGGAGAGCTATGTGTGTGGAACCACCCCAGATGTGTGACGCATACTCAATACAGGGGCGAACAACACCCCTATACAGAGCAAGCAACTGGGGTGGTGTGAAGAAATACTGAAGGCGCCTCAGAACACCCAACCTCTTAGAAGCTTGTTTAGAAAGAGAGGTAATGTGATCTTTCCAAGAAAGATCACGAGAAAAAGAAACACCGAGAATATAAGGAGAGATGAAGGTTTGAGTTGCGTGTTTTCGAAGAAGATATCGTAGTTGTGTGGAAGATTGTGTCGAGTAGAGAGATGGAGGAATTGAGTTTTTGAGGCATTGAAAACGACCATGTTTTCTTTGCCCCAATTGAAATGAGAGATAGATCAGAGGTTAGTTGCTCCAAGGCCACCCTCCTTGCCTCTATTAACTGTTGCTGGGAGGGGCGTCTTTCAAATTGAAAAGAGTAATGAAGGGTGGAGTCATCAGCATAGGAGTGGATAGGAGATGAAGTAATAGAGAGAAAGGTCATTAATGAAAAAAAAAAAGTGTTGGGGATAGGACAGATCCTTGAGGAACACCACTATTAATAGATTTATAGGATGAACGGTGGCCGTCTACAACAGCTGCTATAGAACGACCGAAAGGAAATCAGAGAGAAGGTCACAGAGAGAAGGATAGATTCCGAAAGAGGGAAGTTTGGAAATCAAAGCTTTGTGCCAGACTCTATCGAAAGCTTTCGATATGTCCAGCGCGACAGCAAAAGATTCACCGAAATGCCGAAGAGCGGAGGACCAAGAGTCAGAGAGAAGGGAAAGAAGATCACCAGTAGAGCGTTTCTTTCGAAAGCCATACTGGCGATTTGAGATAAGATTAGAAGAATTGAGATGTTTCCAAATCTTCCTGTTAAGGATAGATTCGAAAACTTTAGAAAGAACGGAGGTTAAAGAAATAGGACGATAGTTAGAGGGCTGAGAGGGGTCCCCTTCTTCGGCACAGGCTGAATGAGCGCACGTTTCCAGCAAGAAGGGAAGGTTGAAGTAGAAAGACATAGACGAAATAGTTTACCAAGGCATGGTGCAAGCTCGGAAGCACAAGTTTTGAGAACCACAGGAGGGATACCATCAGGACCGTACGCCTTCTTAGTGTTAAGCTCAGAGAGAGCAGAAGTGACGTCTTTAGAAGAAATTACAATTTTAGGCATAAATGAGTTAGAGGGGGTTGAAGGAGTAGGAACAGCTCCGGAATCGTCTAAGGTTGAATTTAAGGCAAAAGTTTGAGCAAAGAGTTCAGCTTTAGAGGAAGGCAAAACGGCAGTTGTACCGTCAGAAGATACTAGAGGAGGAAAGAGGAAGAAGCAAAGTTAGAGTTGACATTTTTTGCAAAATGCCAGAAAGGGCGAGAGGAAGAGGAGCCAGAAAGATTATTGCATTTGCGACGAAGAAAAGAGTTTTTAGTATCTCGAAGAATAGATTTTGCACGATTCCGGGATGAAATATAAGATGCATGAGATTCTGGAGTTTGAAGACGACGGTAGTCCCTGAAGGCAGCATCCCTGCGGCGGATAGCACGAGAACAAGCAAGTTAAACCAAGGTTTATTAGGTTTAGTAGAAGGGAAAGAATATGGAATGTACGCCTCCATGCCAGAGAGAATCACCTCAGTTATGCGCTCAGCGCACTCCGAGGGACCCCTCCCACGAAACAGTAATCATTCCATGGAAAATCAGAAAAGTACGACCGCAAGTCAGACCAGTTAGTGGCACCGAAATGCCAGAAACGTCTCCTCGCCGATGGCGGGGGCCGTTCTTGCGGAAGACTTGAAGAGACAGGACAAGATACGGAGATAAGAAGGTGATCGGATGAACCCAGAGGAGGAAAGAGTTTAACAGTATAAGGAGAAGGATTAGAAGTTAGAAAAAGGTCTAGAATGTTGGGTTCATCACCAGACGGTCAGGGATACGGGTAGGGAGTTGCACCAACTGCTCAAGGTTGTTCTGGATAGAAAATTGGAAGGCGAGTTCACCAGCTGGATCTTGAAACTAGATGAAAGCCATTGGCGGTGGTGAACATTGAAATCACCTAATATGATGATTTCGGAGAAGGGAGAAGAAGAAAGAATGTGTTCTATTTTGGAGTTAAGATAGTCGAAGAATTTTGGATAGTCTGTAGAGTTAGGAGATAAGTAGACAGAACAAATGAATTTAGTTGTAGAGTTGCAAGAAAGCTTAAGCCATAAGGTAGAGAATTCAGAAGACTCCAAATTAGAAACACGAGAACAGAACAACATCGTTGCGCACATAAGCGCAACATCCGCCTTTGGATGAAAATTGAGAATAGAGACAGTAGGAGGAAACAGAGTAGGGCTTGCTGTCAGAGCACTCAGACACCTGAGTTTCGGTTAAGAATAAGAAATGAGGTCTAGAAGAAGAGAGGTGGTGTTCGACAAAGGGGAAATTAGTAAAGAGACCACGAATGTTGCAGAAGTTTATGAAAAAAGAAGATCGTGCACCAGGGCAAGTCGGCATAGAGGTCTTGGTGGCACCAACCCCATCACCGGAGGCCACCAACTCCCAAGTGGTGATGGGGGAAGGGTGGATGAGGGGCATTCTTTGGATGCCGCCCCTCGTAGCATCTCCGAGGCAGTTCTTCGCTTCGCCATTTTTTTTCTTGCATATTAAATGTAATGTAGGAGTAAGCGCTTGTAAATTTGTAGGAACGTGAGAAGGGAGTTGGGAAGGAGAAGTGGGAGCATAGACACTCCCATGTGGGACGAGGGTACACTAGAGACCCTCTGAGAAGGTTAATTCACAAATGAATGTCATGTTAATTAAAAAGAAATCAATATCATTATAATAATAATAATAATAATAATAATAAATAATAATAATAATAATAATAAGTAAATAAATAAATAACTTGTCAAAGGTTTTCTTGGCCTACGCAGAAAATATTAATCGCTTAAAGAAATTCTGAAAATATATTCATTTTGAAATTTAGCTAAATTTTAGTATATATATATATATATATATATATATATATATATATATATATATATATATATATATATATATATATATATATATATATATATATATATATATATATATATATATATATATATATATATATATATATATATATATATATATATATATATATATATATATATATATATATATATATATATATATATATATATATATATATATATATTATTACAGTTTAAAAAGAAGTAAACATTTCGACCTTATTGAAGATCTCTCAAACCTCTTTTAATTTTGAAAAGGTTATTTTAGATTGAGCCCGAAACGTTAATTCCTACTTTTTAATCTTACTCTTTTAGTAGTTATAAAGTCTTTTATATGTATTTCTAGAATTCGAACCAATGATATTCTTTTATGGTGTATTATATATTATATATATATATATATATATAT
>SEYY01020214.1:0-17500 GCA_009176605.1 Armadillidium nasatum
AGAAAAAAATATAAATGATGATTGAATATGATACTCACTATAATGGAATGATCTTCTAGTGAAGTATCCGTCAATTAAAGGTAGGTTGATTTATTGATGTGTGTCGTCCACTTATCCTTTTCTACGGACGACTGGATTAACAAGGATGGATGAAATGTTGATGGCGCAATCCTTCTTGAGCGACCGAAGTTTCTCAGGAGCGTAGCGATTGCTATAGGGAGGATCACGATGAAGGAACGAAATACAGCGAGAATATGGCAATAAGAAGGGGTAAGGAAACTGAACGAAAACCTTATAACTTTATTGAGGTAAAGAATATGTACAGGAGAAGTAATGAAAATAGTTGAATGGAATCAAGAAAGATTTTTCAATTGAACGGAACAAACTATGCAGCGAAAAAGGAAAGGGCAATGATTCTATTGGGGAACGCTATAACCAAAATTCTTGCAGATTGGGTAACATACAAGAGTGTTCTATCCGTATGATGATTCCGGAATTAAATCCTAGGTTGGAAAAATGGGCTAGTTCCCAAGTAGGAACTGAAATTTATAAAACAATTTCAATTTACATATTTCTTATAAAAAAAAAAAGAAAGTAAAAACACACTAAGGGACTTACGGATTGGCTTGTGATAATGAGCTTCAATCCACGTTAAGTCTTGCAAATGTTTATAATTACTATGATGAAGTGTTTATTATTGTTGTGGAAAATTAAATATTACTTTCACAATCAATACAATAATCTAAAAATAAAGAAATAAATAGGTTAGTAAATCATAAAAGGAAAGGACTTAGCGTAAACTCCTTGTTTGTTTTTGAAAAAGTCATCTTCTTCCACAGCGTCTCTTCACATTGTGACCTCACCTCTGGAAAAATAAAAGGAAATAGTATATGTGATCATATACTTACACCCTCTTACCAAAGTTGGTGTCGGTGACCGAGACTGACCAACTTTCCTTAAAGACAAGGAAGGCAAGTAGGAGTGTACTAATGAGGAGAGTCACGATGTGATTAACAGAGACTGGAAGGACGGAAAAGAAAGCTCCCAAAATCAAAAAAATCCCACCCTTAACCTATAAAACTAGTGAAAGACAGACAGAAACTATTCTAGGGGATCTATTTCAGAAACTTGCTTAATAACCCTATCAAGCTCCTGCAGAGTAACCTCTTTTGAGAAACCCTTATCTTTCACAAACTTCCAAATCTGGGATACATGATACGTAAGGAAAGTGGTAAGTTCTGGAATTGTAGATGATGTTGATGAAGGTACTGGTGGGGGATTATTACTGGTTGAAGTTTGAGAAGTACCCTTTTGTTTAGAAAGCCGACGTAACATCTTTCTTCTCTGGTTGTAACGAGATTGAAGTCGCTTAACCTTTGGTTTTTTTGTTGCTCGATGTTGTGGTGGACGTCGGTGGAGTAGCTTTGGTAGGACTACTTTTCTTAGATTTGGAAGTTGTAGGACAAGTCAGTAACGAACCCTTCTTTTTCATTTTTATTCCATCAGGGGGTAATGTTGATTCCGAAGATGTGGAAGGTTGTTCGCCCAGGCCCTTGGAACCCACGAACGTTCGAGAATAAAAAACTCGAGTCTCCGTTTTACCTTTTGTTCGCCTCTTTTTGGTAGAGGGTACCGTCCGGGGTTGACTGGGACGATAGTCAATTCGGCCTTGGATACCCGAAGGTCCAGGGACTGCCTCTATTTCTTCAACACTCACTGATGTTGTGTTAGTGGGTGTTGGGATGTTGACGATGGGTATAACTAGTCTAGGTTCTTGAGCCCGTCGGTTAAAGTTGGTTAGACTCAGGATGGCAAACATTTCATTAAAGGCGGATTCTGTGTAATGTAGACCATCATAACACATATCCATAGCATCCAACCTGTCCGATCTTCCCATCCAGAATTGATGATGAGGGTTGGCTTGATTCTTATTGTTATAATACTGGTCAAACACCCTTTTCATCGGAAAAACCATTTTATTATACCAAGTAAATCTCGGTTCTTGTAGCTCGACCGTTTTACCAAACATCTCACGAGCTTTTAGAGTTAAAAAGGCTCTTTTAAGGTGAGGATGTTGTTCGAGTGATGGTATTAGGTCACTCCGGCCTTGGCGATTGAGGAAGGCCTCATTGAAAGAAGCTATGTCTTTCATAGTAGGAATGACCAAATATACCATCACATGGGGATTAAATTTGGTGGCTATTTTATTTATGGCATCCATTTGAACAGGAACAAGGGACATATTGGCTACTGGATCCCAAGTAATGACCTGGATAGACTGGTCCTCAGAGGTTAAGGAAACCTTTTTCCAAATGGAACAAGTTAAACCAAATATATATATTTGGTCAACTGCCCCATTTGTTTTGAGAAAGTGAGTGAGATCCCTCCCCAAAGACATTAACTTCGCGCCAGCATGGCAAGAAATAAACAAAGAAATGTCATATTCTCGCTGCAATCGCTCCTTCAGGTGTGTTAATGTGCCTACTTCAGAGGTTCCTATCATCAATATCTTTTTCGATTCCATTTCAAACTGTAAAAATACAAAAATAGATATTTGTAGTATCATATAAAAACTTATAACAAAGAAATAAAAATAAATGAAATAATCAATTATAAAAATATATACACAATGAAAAAAATGAACTTTAATTCAATATATATACATGACTTTTATTAAACATGATTTATATTAAATATGATTTACGTTAAAAGTATGTCATAAATTCAATTACATATATACTAATTATACAAATATACAAATACATATATATTAATCATTACTGTTAGTTAGTTAATATGGTAGACTACATGTTATACTATACATGTTATATATGTTAAGTCATACTATATATACATTTAGTAATTAACATAGTCGATACAAATTACGTAGTGCAGTTATTAATCATGCTCATATTAATTAATAATTGGTATTACATGCTAGATTATTCTAGTCTACACTACTTGGTTATATAATTTTTATTTTCATTTACTAATGTTATTAATAATTTAATAAATGATTAGTTTATTATTGAGTTATTAAATAATTATTTAGTGATTAAGTAATAACTACTCTACAATTTTACTCTGTATTTTATGTATTTGTATTTTGTTTCATTTCATATCACAATTTGTTTTTAATTCACTTTTACACCACACTGAACACGGCACTATTTTATCGTTCGCGGACACTTAGCTTTTGCTTTGCGCGGACGGTATTCCAGTGGGCGATCCATGATGTGATCATGCTGTGGGGCATCTCCTTGAGATCGTAATCGTCGTGGAGAAGGCTCTTGTTTTCTTGAATCCATTCCTAAGCAGGTAATGTTCATCTGAGTTTCTTCCTCCATTGACGATGCTTCTATATGTCCTTGTAGTTCCATATAGTTTTCCTCAATATAAAACCCCTTCGGATCAAATCCTTCAAAAGAATCGGCTGTTTTATCACTGAACTCATCGCTGAAATTCAGTTGATAATAACTATCAGGTTCTTCCTTTATAGGGGAAAGAGCCTTAGGCACAAATCCTTCGAATGAATCTTGTTCTATCGAATAATCTAATGGACAAAAACCTTCAAATGATTCGTTCATTGTTGTGCTGAACAGGTTAAACAGATCCTCTTCTTCCTCCTCTTCTTCCGGAGGTATTGTTATATCTGTTTGGGAAAATCTTGTAGTGTTAATGTCTGCAACATTAGATACATCGGCTGATTTGTTTGATCCGGGTTTTGCCCTAAAATCTGCAGTTGTTTCCATTGTTGTGTCAAAAGCTTCTTGTAAAACTCTGAATGAGTCAGACAAGAAAGTTGAGTAATCGTTATCGATCAATCTAAATATCTCTTCTTGAGCTTTCATTTGCCGTGTCCTCAACTCTTCCAACAAGTGATGATCCTCTTCGGCTAATTGATAGGAAAAATCATCGTCGTCCTCATCGCTGTCGTCCTTCGGTAAAACCGTTGGATTCAGCTCCGTGTCCGGCAATGACTCTTCCTCAGATATCTCCCCCTGTTCTTCGTTGATTTCCGCATTCTCCAGTTGATGATATTGATTCTGTTGTTGTACATGTTGATTCTGTTGGTTTAATAATTGTTGTTGATTCTGTTGGTGTTGGCGGAAATAAGGATTTCTTAAGAGATATCGGGGAACATCAACCCATTTTCGGAGTTGTGAAAAATGAGCCTGTATGACACCTTCGCTATCATTGACTGGGTACTTGGCTATATCGTATGCGAGTGTTGAGTCATATACTTTTGTAATCACGTATGGTCCCTTAAACCTAGGTTTAAACTTGTTACTTGCAAGATTTCCTTGGAACAAGATTTATACGCGACTTTATCACCAATGTTAAGTGGTGAAAATTTTTCAGCAGGTGACTTCCAATACTGTCGTAAACAAGGATTTCTGCTTGCACACGAATGTTGTTGTTTAACTAAGAAGTCACTTGGGGTTGACTTTATTGCTGAATGCCAAGTGTTATTGTATTTTACAACTACTTGCGGTAGTTGCAAATCCCAATCAGTTGGGTTTTGTTGAATCATCATTCGCAAAGTTTGTAGTATGGTTCGATTTACTCGTTCCGTAACTCCATTCGTTTGTGGCCGATGACTCGATGCCAATACATGCTCCATGGCAAATTCCTCCAATACTTCCTTAAAAAGTACAGAAGTAAACTCAGTTCCTTGATCAGAAAGAAGTTTCTGCGGGATCCGCGGCAAAAACGGAATAAGTTTAAACTTCATCGTTGTGCTGACGGTCTTCGCAGATTTATCTTTCATAGGTATAACGAACAGATATTTAGAAAAGTGATCAATCGCTACAAGAGCATAAGAGTGGTTTCGAAAAGTTCGCGGCAATTGTAACAAATCAACTGCTAACAATTCGAACGGATAAGACGTTGTTATTTTTATAACAGGCGGAATAATCACCGTAGGATTATTTTTATTAAGTTGACATGTCATACAAGACTTACAAATGTCACTAGCAACATTAGCAAGTTTTGGATGCCATAGGTCTTCTCTCACCAATGCAATAAGTTTCGGTGTTCCTAAATGTCCATTCTGTAAATGTAGATCCAATACTAACCGAATTAGAAGAGGCATGGATATTACCATTCGCGGATTGTTATCATTTTGGATGAAGATTAAATCTCCAAACAAGAAAAGATGTTGTTGATATGGACGAAAGATTTCTAATCCATGTTCACGAAAAGTTATGCTTTCGTATGGATCCAATGCTTTTCTCAATTTACGAAGAACATTGTCCTTAAATTGTTCTTCAAGTATTACCTCTTCATCAGCACTAAATAATTCATCAAGTTCGTCGATGGTTAATTGACAAATGTTGACGATATTTATTCTGACGCTTTTCTTTTTGCATGGTTCAAGATAGTTAAAATGTATACCTGATACATTTTGTAAGTTACAGACATCACCAGGAGTTCCATATGTGGATGGATTGTTGTCGTTGTAGAAAACTCGTACAAGACATTTAGTTATATTAGCAAAGGCTAATATTTCTTCTGGTATTGGAAATTGACCTTTAAGTTGATACTTATCGGAATGTTTGATAAGTTCATTTTCTACGGTCTCCCTAATCTCCATATGATTATCAGGTGTCCCATCCAACCACATAGAAAAAGAATGAAATAAGGAATTTCCTCCTCCTGGCATTACATGAACTGTATAACCTTCAGGAATAAAACCTGAAGGCTGAACTTGATCAATGGTGACAACTTCCAGTTGATCATCGTGATCTTCTGGGAGCGCCTCCACTGGAGCTCTGGATAACGGAGTATCTTCTACATTATCTTGATCTTTAATAGCGATTTGAAACGGTTCTTCGCTGTTAACCATTCCGGTTATTACTTCCACTTCTACCTTTTCCTGAGGTATTGAAGCAGGAATCGTTAGGTCTTTCGATATTACCTCGAAATCATTTCCGGTTCGATGGAAAAGTTGATGAGTTGACATATCGGGTAATAAAGAATTTGATCGTAGAAGAGTAACTCCTATGACCATGGAGTGATCCATAGTGGAATCTGGAAGTATGTAAAATTCTTCCAAAGTTGAAATATATCCCGTTTCGAATCTCAATCTTAAGATTACGAACTCGTGTATAGGAATTCTCGCATTTCCAACGCCTGTGACCCTTGCGACTACCGATGGATATCGTTGTATACCATTCATTAATGAAACAGCGCTTTCTTTTATTAAGTTAATCTCTGCTCCATTATCTATTAAGGAATGGAAACAAGTTCCTGGATAGTCTACTACTTCTACTGCTACCATTAAAGGTTGGGTCTCGCATTTCGAAAATTGTAGAAGTAGGGTTTCACTCTTATTCTTTATTCTCCTTTAAACTATCGGAGGTTAACTCTGTTACTAACGGGGGACTCCTACAAGGAGCAGTTAACCCTTCAACCGTGACCGGCCCCTCAGTCACGGGGTCAATTAGTTTAAAGGACGCTCTTGTTGATTTCGCGCCGGCAAACCCCCAGTGGTGTGTTCATTCTCCGTTGATGACCGTCTCGAAGATCTTGAAGTTCTTCTAGCTGGTGGAGAATTACTTTCTCGTCGCGGTTTTCTGTTTTTCCATTCCGGACAATGTTTGCCCACATGACCGTATTGTTTACATACGGGGCAATTCTCCGGAAAGCGACGTTGCTGTTGCTGTTGTTGTTGGGGTTGTCGATATTGTGAACACTTGAAGGACAAGTGCCCACTCTTTTTGCAAATGGAACACTTGTTGTTCAGAATATAACAAGTGTCCGTTGAATGCGTAGTTTTATCGCAAAAACTACACCACTGGTTAGGTTGTCGTTGCGAAGTTTTACGCGCACGATTATCTCGTCTACGGTCATCCGACCGTCCCGAAGAGCTAGAGCTATCGCTATTACGCGGCTTGTCTCGAACGAACTTGGGACTGCGGTTTCCCGTAGTTTTCTTTTGACGTCTTTCTTTCCTTTTCGACTTTTTCTCGACCGGCGGTTGTGGAGGTGGTTGGACATTGGAGGGATTATTCTTCCAACGTTTTACCACATCCGTCCACAACTTTTGCTGGGGTCTCGATTCAGCCACCACCCGGGAAATATCTATTACTTCAGGAACGGGTACTTGGGTATGTCCCTTAAAGTCCTGAAGGTGTCTATCAGCCAGATTTACCAGTTGATCAAAGGAAACTTTATTTCCCGAACACCATTCGTGGTTACGGAGATATGTGGTGATCTCCTTGTTAATCGAATTTGGTAAGGCTGCAAGAAACACTTGACGTAGTGTCTCATGCTCTTTACAGGCTTCTGGCGAAGTGGTGGGGTAGGCTTTCTTAGCGAGATCCAGTAAACGGATGGCAAAAATCCTGACTGTTTCATTTTTATGCATTTTGGCAGTCATAAAGTTTTGAACGGCCCGCTCTTGTCTGACGGTGTCCTCGTTGGTAAACAATTCTAGTAGACTCTGTTTAATGTCTTCATAAGACTTATCTGCCTTATGGAGTTGATGGTATAGGGCCAAATAAGACGACTGCAAATATGATCCCAAGAGCCTTAACCAGTCCTGTTTTTGGGTTGGGTACAGGATCGAGCAATATTCTTCAAATTCTCTGAAGAATACTGTTAAGTCTTGGTCAGTATCAGGATTAAATTTAGCGGGTGGCACTGCCTTGTTAGACTTAGGCTTAGTTAACAATTGTGTCATCATCGCCATTGTCTGGGATAACATAGAGTTATGAGCCTGCTGAACCGCTAAACTCTCCGTTACAAACTCCCTGAATTGTCTATCCGTCATTGTTCCGGTTGAGATATTGGGGTTACTTGCGGGGTTCATGGTTGGTTGCTGCTGATCTCCTTCAACCTCACAAGCTACTGCTACCGACGGCTTCTTTTCCTTCGGCCGTACTGATCGTTCAGTTGATGTTGTTGATGCAGCAGTAGGAGCTGGATCTTGACGAGCCGACAACATTTCCAATATAAGGGTATTTTGCTTGCTCAGTCGTTGATCTATCTCTCGCATATACCTCATGGAATTCACAACCATGTCTTCTAATTTTGAGAAGTGTTCACGATCCACAAATCGGACATCCCGTAAGGATTCACCCCTCGAGTTATCATTCTGTTGTTCCGGTGTGGACGCAGCGATATTGTCAGTTTGGAGAAGTTCATCAAACTCGATCAACTGGTCCGTGTTCATTTTTGACTCCTCACCGTTTACATTTGGGTTTTCTGCCATTGCTGCTAATTATTGTTCCTCTTCGTAATCCTGGCAAGGGTCGCCAATTATTTTTCTCTGTAAGAGTCGGGCCTGAAGGACTCGACAGAAAAAAATATAAATGATGATTGAATATGATACTCACTATAATGGAATGATCTTCTAGTGAAGTATCCGTCAATTAAAGGTAGGTTGATTTATTGATGTGTGTCGTCCACTTATACTTTTCTACGGACGACTGGATTAACAGGGATAGATGAAATGTTGATGGCGCAATCCTTCTTGAGCGACCGAAGTTTCTCAGGAGCGTAGCGATTGCTATAGGGAGGATCACGATGAAGGAACGAAATACAGCGAGAATATGGCAATAAGAAGGGGTAAGGAAACTGAACGAAAACCTTATAACTTTATTGAGGTACAGAATATGTACAGAAGTAATGAAAATAGTTGAATGGAATCAAGAAAGATTTTTCAATTGAATGGAACAAACTATGCAGCTAAAAAGGAAGGGCAATGATTCTATTGGGGAACGCTATAACCAAAATTCTTGCAGATTGGGTAACACACAAGAGTGTTCTATCCGTATGATGATTCCGGAATTAAATCCTAGGTTGGAAAAATGGGCTAGTTCCCAAGTAGGAACTGAAATTATAAAACAATTTCAATTTACATATTTCTTATACAAAAAAAACAGAAAGTAAAAACACACTAAGGGACTTACGGATTGGCTTGTGATAATGAGCTTCAATCCACGTTAAGTCTTGCAAATGTTTATAATTACTATGATGAAGTGTTTATTATTGTTGTGGAAAATTAAATATTACTTTCACAATCAATACAATAATCTAAAAATAAAGAAATAAATAGGTTAGTAAATCATAAAAGGAAAGGACTTAGCGTAAACTCCTTTTTTGTTTTTGAAAAAGTCATCTTCTTCCACAGCGTCTCTTCACATTGTGACCTCACCTCTGGAAAAATAAAAGGAAATAGTATATGTGATCATATACTTACAATATATATTATATATATATATTATATATATATATATATATATATATATATATATATATATATATATATATATATATATATATATATATATATATATATATATATATTATTATATATTATTATTATTATTATATATTTTATATAGTATTCAAATTTCACATTATGTGAGGACATCAGTATGATGATTTAGCACCGTTTGTGAATAATATCGATTGTGCTACCCACCAACCCCTAGCACACGATCACCACCTTTTACTGTTTTCCTTACATTTATTGGAAAGTAAAATCTTTATTAGTACTCATTAATTTTTTTAACATAAGTGTATATATATATATATATATATATATATATATATATATATATATATATATATATATATATATATATATATATATATATATATATATATATATATATATATATATATATATAGGGAGCGACTCGGGCTGCCTTCACGCGGTGCTCTCGACAGCGGAGAAAGTTGCGAAGGTGCTCCCACAAGCGGGGGGGAGTACCCTTGCAGCATATCGTCAGCAAAAGCTTGAAAAAACCTACCCACGGATGCGGGTCATAGCGGAATGAACTTCCCTTTTCCGCCTGCCAAAATGACCAAGCTCTCTAGCACCCTTTTTATCTACCTTACACTATCTTTTTTCATTCACAGCAGAGGTAACAATTCGGCAGTCACCTCCCTCCTACTGCTAGCAAGCCGGAGAAATTCACCCAAACCATGGCCCAATCAGATACCTTTGTCCCATATGCACTAAACAAATTAAAAACAATCAACCTTCTATCAAATGTACAAGCTGCAATAAATGGAATCCACAAAAACAAATGCTCCCCATTCAAAACATTACCTTGTCAAAACCACACATGGACTTGCTCAATCTGCAACCCCCAACAACTTCAGTCATACCAAATATAAACCAAAACAAGACACAAATCAAAATTCTACAGATAAACATTAATGGCCTGCACAAAAAGCATTTCAGAAATACAGACATTCCTTTCCAAACATAATATTGACATAGCTCTGATCCAAGAAGCTCACTCTCCAGCTAGCTAACACCCCAAAACTCCTTTCTACGGATATGACTCCATATACACCAACAAACAACCAACCAATCCACACACTGCTAACACTAATAAAAAACAATATAATGTACCACAATACAACTACTGACATAACAAACCTAATAAACGATCCCATTCTGAACATACAATCTTTCAAAATCTTAGTCAACAATACCACACACACCATAATAAACATTTACATCCCCATCCCACATCAATATACTGTCCAAACAATTATAAACCAAATCTAGCACCCCTGAACACAATCACCAACCTAATCATAGGAGGCGACTTCAACGCCCAACACAGCATGGTACCAAGACTACCCAACAGACCCCAGAGGAACACACATCCTAGATACACTGGAAACATTAAACATTTTAAACTACAAAAACCTACCTACCCGACTACCCCAACAAGCCAATCAATCTCCATCAGCTCCTGACATAACCGTTCTCATCACCATCCCTCCATACAAACCTCACATGAAAAACAGAAATAGACCTAACAATCGATCATATCCCCATTGATACACAGTTGCTAAACACATATACCCCAAGAAAACAACAACAACATTCACAAACTACAAAAAAGCAAACTGGACACACTTCACACACACCACAGAGAAACACATTTAATCCAACAAGAAATAACCAACACACATTCTCTATATTCAGCCATCAACTTCCAAACCAAAATAATACTCAAAGCATCCAACTTATACATACAAAAAGGCTACAGGAAACACTACAACCCCTCTCTTACACCAGAAATCTGCACCCTTATAAAGCAAAGAAACCAACTCCGACAACATATATCGCACACAACAGACATCACCATACAAGATACAACTAAACATCCTAAATGCACTAATCTCAAATCCCAAAATAAACAAATTCAAAGAATACCTACAAAATAACCTAACAACCCCAACGATAAAAGGACATGGCAGGTAATCAAATGACTACACAACCCTCCAACACTAAACGAAGCCTTATTAATTAAAAGAAAACAACAGCACTCTTCCATCTGCAAACCAAACAACATTGCAACATTCTCGCTCATCACTGCTCAAACATCTATAAACCCACACACAACAACAATAGGAAAATAATCCGACAGCTCAAACACACACACACTTAGAACACAATCCAACCCCCCCCCCTTCTCTATTCAGGACATTACCCAGGGAATCAAAACACTCAAAAACTCCCCAGCTACAGGCCCAGATAACATCTCAAACTTACATCTAAAACACCTAGGACTACATACCTAACCCAAATATTCAACAAATCTTACACATACAACTTCATCCCCGCAATATGTAAGAAGGCAATAATTATCCCCAAACTAAATCCCAGGAAAGACCCAAATCCTCCCATCTTCATACCTCCCGATCTCCCTCCTATCCACACTATGCAAAACTCTTAGAAAAACTCATTCATACAAAAATTCAGCCACTCATACAAACCCCACACTTTCAACACAGATTCAATAAATTCCACTTCAACCACCATCTCTCAAAACATAATAAACGTCCTTAAAAAAAACCATTCCCACAGGACCATACTTGTTGCCATCGACATCAACAAAGCATTTGATACATTCGCCAAACATGAACCTCATACAAAAAATCCTACACTTCACCTATACCCAACAATTAAAAAAAATGGATTTCCAACTTCATATATAATCGTACAGCCGAAGTCTCCAACAAAAACCATGTTTTAAAAACAGTAAAATTCTACTATTTATCTGTACACAGCAGACCTACCTACCCCACAAACTTCGAAATATTACAACTAGAGATCGACCGGAACTGGAATTTTTCCGAGGTCGAGGCCGGGACTCTGGCCGTGGTTTCCTAAAATTTGTAAAGAGGTCAAAAGCACTGAAATTTTAGATTCAGAAAATTGATATAATTTTAATTGAGATTTATTTAATCATAAGAAAGAAATAGAATAGCCAACATTTACTTAAATTATTGATTATATGTATTTTCTCCGAAGAAATTCAAAAAAATTACTGTTTTGTATAATAAAAGTTTAAAAACGAAAAAAAAATTTTTTTTTTTTTTCAGATTCACAAAAGTAATTCAAAATGGTTTACTTAGGTAAGAACCTTAAGTTAAAGTTTGAAAAAATGTAAGATATAAAATTATCAATATAACCTGTATTATAGATATTGCTATTTTATTGTTGTGTATCAAACTTGTATCATTTAACTACATCATTTCAAAAAAAGATTATTTTGTTTGTACTTTCAGTCAATATAGTTAAAAGATCAGCTTTAGCAGCATGGGAGTACTTTTACAATGTTTCAGGATATACTAGAAATAGCTAAATGTAACATCTGCAGTCAGGAAATTAGAAGAGGATCTCCGAGTGCCCCAAGTAAATATTTTTCAACCAAATCTTTATGGGGGCATCTAAAATCAAAGCACAAAGTTGAGCATTCACTAGCAGAAGAGGAGCGGTGAAAAGAAACAAAGAAAAATAAAATATTGGAAAACAAGAAAAAAAATCTTAATTTTCTAATATTTTGTTTGATTTAATCCATCATTAATTAGCATAATTTTCCATTTTAATCCCGGCAGGAAAACCCCGGTTTTCTCTAATTTTTAGCCGAGGTTTGCCAGGGCCCCGGTCCATAATTACAAAAACAAAAAAAATAAAATTTTATTAAGCTGTAGTTTGGATTTGTATTCAAAATAGGGGTGTGTCTTAATGTGTGAAACTGTGCGATTTCGGGTATCTGTGTTTAAAACATTAAATACAATATTGAATCCATTAATTAATTGGTAGATTTTTCCCCAGTCGAATTTTAAGACAAAATTTTAAAAATATCCATATTTCCATCAAAATTGGGGGATCGTATGCGAAGGGGTAGTGGGGATCTCACAACTGCAATATTTCACACACAATGTTAAATCATCTTGATGAAGCTACCCACATAGTGTGAAACTTATAAATTCGACAAAAGTATTAGTTTCTACCCGGCATATATATATATATATATATATATATATATATATATATATATATATATATATATATATATATATATATATATATATATATATATATATATATATATATATATATATATATATATATATATATATATATATATATATATACCTGTAGTTCATAAAACTTGCACATCTAAGTTTGTACCCTACATTGATAAATTTTTCCCTCTGTCTATAAACGTCTTTTTTATTCTTCTGAAATAAATGAACGTTAAATTGCAAAAAGACAGAATCTCTATGAACCCTATAGCTATTACCTAATACTTTAACCTCTTTCTTTCTTTCTAAAAAATTTTAGTCTATCTGTAAGAAGATCTTGAAATTTTTTACTTTCTAATCTAATCAATAAATCTCCAGAATGGTTTCCAAAATTTACTTTTGACTGGTAACATTTCGCTACTCCCTTAATATGTTTGTTTGTTTATTTTTTTTATTTTTTTTTTGTTTTTTTAATGTGGCGTTGAGCATTTAGCAAGCTCTCCATAGTCATACACATAGGTTTGATTTCTAAACTTTCCTCTTTTTGGTATCTATCTTGTTATCTATAACCTTCTCTCGGATTTCATTTATAGTTTCTATAACATTTTTTATTTGGAGGTGCCTTCAGAACTTTATCACACAATCTCAATTGCTTGCTTCATATAAATGTTTCTTGCATTCTTATATTGTATACATTCATATGTCTGAGGTAACTCTAACCATACTGCTCTTCTTGGAATATATATATATATATATATATATATATATATATATATATATATATATATATATATATATATATATATATATATATATATATATATATATATATATATATATATATATATATATATATATATATATATATATAGCACACCCACACCCTCAACAACACCTTCATAACGAAACCAAGATACTACCTATAAGAACACCTCGAAATGATAGGCACCCAATTCTATGCAAAAACCCGTCTACCCACACACCCATGTCACAAAACTCTCCTCCAACCTACCAATCAAAGACTAAACAACCTCCATCGTCCACCGGAACCTTTTACAAACGGATCCTAAATCACATTCCCCCTCCCCCCAATACCACAACAACCAAACATATACACACTCAACTAACACATTCATATGTGATCAACAGACCTCCAAACAACATCCTTAACGAACCCCCTCCCGAAATAAACACCGACTCCAACAACCTCCCAGACACTTACAAATCTCACTAGCAAGATTGAGATGTGGGCACCACCCAAACTTACAACATTACAAACACAATTTCAATTTAAACCAGGCAACATCTTCCACTTGTACCAGATGCAAAAGGGCCCGGAGACCGTAGATCACTTTCTTTTACACTGTCCCTCCAACTGTCGCCCCAAAATCTTCTGGGGCATCACTTCTTTGAAAGATCTCTGGACGAGACCGACTGCGGCAGGAGGCTTCATTAGCGAAGTGTGGCCGCCTCAACAAGGGGTGGTCAGGGGGTGAGAAGGTAAAAAAAAAGGTAAAGGTATATATATATATATATATATATATATATATATATATATATATATATATATATATATATATATATATATATATATATATATATATATATATATATATATATATATATATATATAAGTGAGTATTCCAAATTGAACATTCCATAAAAAACTCGTGAATACATCATGTTTGTCACTTACGCAAAAATTTTGCGAAGGTTTCTGCTTACAGAGTTTCTTGTCGTGTCTTGGTAAAAACATTCGCTATATATTTTTCCGAATATTTCGAAAAACCGAAATTAATTTTGATTGTCTTTCTTCTTTGAATCTTATTACCATTCATAACCTACGTTTCGTCATCATTGTGATATTAGCAACTTTGTTCATTTTATCTTAGTAACTTGTTAGTAATTTCTTTAAAACATATTCTTCAATTGTTACTTGTTTTTATTGAATTTCAATTTCTCTTGGGGGATTGTTCATTTGAGCTTGACTTCATTAATCTTTGATTTACAACTTGTGGAAGAATTTGTGGCTCACATATTTAATTGTAATTCATTAATTAATTGAATCTTTTTAAATCACGTGGTTCTTTCATTTATGGACTTCGAAAATTAGGTATTAAAATTCTTCGTTATATATATATATATATATATATATATATATATATATATATATATATATATATATATATATATATATATATATATATATATATATATATATATATATATATATATATATATATATATATATATATATATATAGATTTTACAGAGAATTTCAGATGACGTCTTCACACAAAATTCGACAAGGAAATGACATGCAGTACGCGTTCTCCTACTTCTATTACCTACAGAGTGAGAAAAGGGAAAGATCCTTTGAGGAAATATTTGATGAATATGATACCGATAAATCTGGGTAATTTTTATTATTATTTTCCTGCGAAAATAGAAAAATTGCAAATAAAAATATCGTACTTAGTACTTGGGTCAAGAGATTTGTGTTCAAGTTTTTAAAAAAAATTAGAAAGTTGAAACGACTTTCATGGACGAAATTGTATTTTTATTATTATTATTATTATTATTTTTATTTTTTCCAGATTGATTCTATCAATTTCTTTTTTTAGTTTAAGATTTGACGTTATTGGAATCAGTATACATATGTGTGTGAATCAAATTTTGTCAGAATTTAGAACGAGTGTGATTGTTCTCGTACGGAAAGAATATTGATTTAATGAACATAATTGTTTTTCTCAGTTGTTTTGAAATTGTTTCCTTGTTTGCAATTGGTCTCATTTTCCTTCGGAAAATTCAGAGTTGATTAATCTATCAATATTTTAATAATATTATTATTATTATTATTATTATTATTGTGTATAACAGAACTTGGTCAGATAGAGAAATCCGAACACTTCTTACAAAATTATACGACCTTCCTCTTCAGTTGAAGTATTTCACCGATATTCATAATGATATTAGGAATTGTTCCGATGTGGTAAAGCCGAAGTCTGTTCCTGTCCCTCCTTATGAAAGATACGCTGATTCAGATGTGGTAAGATGTTGATCTCATTATTTTTATTATCATATTCCTTGTAATAGAAAATGTGCAATAGTAGTGCAAAATTTTGTAATACTTTTCATCAAGATAAAATTGTGTAAATTACTTACGTAATAAATACTCTTTGCAAACCAGTGAACTTGAAACATTTCTTTTTTATCATTAATTACACACACACACATTATATATATATATATATATATATATATATATATATATATATATATATATATATATATATATATATATATATATATATATATATATTATATATATATATATATATATATATATATATATATATATATATATATATATATATATATATATATATATATATATATATATATATATCACTCTTAAGTATTAGGTTTAATCATTATATTGAAAGGAGAGAAAGTTACATTTCCTTCGAAAGTCACAAACTTTAATTGAAGTATACCTTGTTAACGCAATCTACCACAGCCGCCCGCCGAATGCACATAAATATATTTAAAAGAGAGTTTAGAAAGTTTTTCGAAAAAGTAAAATTGTGAAAACAAAAGGTATCAATTTTGAATTCCTGTTTGAGGAAAATGATCTCGTATGAACATATTATGAAATCTTAAAATGTCAATCAATTTAAATATCAGCAAAAAGGTTGCCACTTTTGATACGTATGTAACAATTAAGTTACTTTTTATCAATCTCATACTTTTGGTACAATATTGAAATGATTTGGAAAATTACATTTTGTTTCTTTAATAAAATATTCTTTATCAAGTTATTTAAAAAAAAATTAAATTATTAGTTTTTATATATTAATTAGCACATTTAACATCCTAAATATCTATAATTTAGAGATATTATGTATGTTAAGCGTTGAATTAACATGCACTATATGTTTCCTATATACGTTCATACACTTTTCATTTGTTTATCATTTCTCGATTCACTGAATCACAGTCTTCCCCACTCTTTTTAGTTTTGACACTTGCAAACTTTCAAAGCATTTATCATAGATTGTGTTGGTAAATTCTCTTTTTTCATATTTTATTTTAAATGTGAATATAATTAAGGGAGGAATATCCACAAAATGGACCAATTTTATATATCTCAGACACTTTTGACAATTATTGTAATTCTCTTCTGAACCGGTCCTACATTTGAATA
>SEYY01020215.1:0-2500 GCA_009176605.1 Armadillidium nasatum
TTTCCCTCCTCTAGTATCTTCCGAGGACACCACTGTCGTTATGCCTTCTAAAGCTGAACTATTATTTCAGACTTTTGCCTCCAATGCAGCCTTATATATATAAGGCTGCATTACTAATGATTAAAATTAGAATTGCTTCTAAAGACGTCACTTCTGCTCTCACTGAGCTTAATACTAAGAAGGCAGATGGTCCCGATGGTATTCCTTCTCTGGTTTTCAAAACTTGTGCTTCCGAGCTGGCACCCTGCCTTGGTAATTTATTTCGTCTTTGCCTCTCTATTTCGACTTTCCCTTCTTGCTGGAAACGTGAGCTCATTCAACCTGTGCTGAAGAAAGGGACCCCTCTCAACCTTAAAACTACCGTCCCATTTCTTTGACCTAAGCTCTCTCTCTAAAGTTTTTGAATCTATCCATAACAGGAAGATTTGGAAACATCTCAATTCTTTTAATCTTATCTCTGATCGCCATAACTTTCGTAAAAAACGCTCTACTTTTATCTTTTCCCTTCTCTCTGACTCTTTTTCCTCGTCTTCGACATTTCGGTGAATCCTTTGCTGTCGCGCTGGACATATCGCAGCCCGATAGAGTCTGGCGCAAAGCTTTTTTCTAAACTTCTCTTAAGATTTCCTTTCTGTTCTCTCTAATAATTCTTTCTTTAAATCTATTAATAGTGGTGTTCCTCAGGATCTGTTCTATCTCCAACACTTCTCTACTTTATTAATGACCTCCTCTATTAATTTCTATAAATGTATATATATATATATATTATATATAATATAATATATATATATAAATAATATATATATATATATTATAATATATATAATATATATATAAATATATATATATATATAAATATATATATATATAATATATATATATATATATTTATATATATATTATATATATATATATATATATATAATATATATAACTTCTCCCCAATAGCAGTTAATAAACTCGAAGGTTAGCCTTGGAGCAACTAACCTCCGATCTTTCACGTATTTCAAATAAGAGCTGTCTGAGAAAACATGGTTTTTTCAGTACCTCAAAAACTCAGTTCCTCCATCTCTACACTCGACACAATCTTCCACACATCTATGATATCTTCTTCTAAAACTCACAACTCAAACCTCATCTGTTCTTTATATTCTCGGCATATCCTTTTCTCGCGATCTTTCTTGGAAAGATCACATTACTTCTCTTTCTAAAACAAGCTTGTAAGAGGTTGGGTGTTTTGAGATGCCTTCAGAATTACTTCACGCTACCCCAGTTGCTTGCTCTCTGTAGAGATGTTGTTCACTTCTGTATGGAGTATGCTTCATACATCAAGGGTGGTTCCACTCATTCAGTTCTCCTTGAGAAGGTGGAGTCTAGGGCTTTTAGCCTAATCAACTCTTTTGCTCTTACTAACTCTCTCCAATCTCTTTCTGCCTGTCGAATCGTTGCGTCACTCTCTCTATACTATCGCTATTACAACGGACACTGCTTTTCTGAACTCTCTCGTCGCATACCTCCTCCACTGAGAAAGTCTGTTTTCCTAACTTTTTTTTGACTTGCATACTTTCAATCGCCATGTATGGACATATCGGTCTACCAGGATAGATTTTTTCAGCTCCGGTAGAATTTGGTAGGCCTCCTGGCTTACACACCGAAGGATATAATTATATATATATATATATATATATATATATATATATATATATATATATATATATATATATATATTATATAGTATAAAATTTCATTATTAGAAATTCTTAATTAACATTGCTTATATTTGTATGGTAACTTTTAATTATATAAGTTCATTCAATAATTACATTTTAATAAAAGAAATTTATAATATAAAAAAGCAGTTAATGAGAAATTAATTCAATCTTTTTTTTGAATATTTATTTAAATATTTAAAGTTTTTTTTTCAAATATGTATACAAGGAATACAAAAAAGCCAAAATTATTATTATTATATTATTATTATTATATTATATTATTATTAGTATTATATTCATTATTATTTATTATTATTATTTTATTATATATTTTATTATTATTTATTATTATAATTATATATTATTCATTTGTCATGCACTATACTGACATGTGACTTAACGCCTTTGTAAAAGATAGGATTGTACACTCGGGTGATATATATATATATATATAATATATATATATATTATATATATATATATATATATATATATATATATATATATATATATTTATTTCCCTTCATAACAAAATCAATCGTAGGCAATCGTTTGATTATTATCCCATTAAACTGGTAAAAGTTATAAACTTTGACAGTTTCAAAGAGTAAAAGAGGTTATCTGGATATTTAAAATGAAAGTATTTCTTTATATTTTAATTTTATAATCTAATTATGACTCCTTTGGTAATTTAGGTAAGTGTTTGATATATCAACTCAGTAGAATACACACACTGGTGACTCAGTTTCAGAAAAATAGATTTCTGGAAGTACAATCGGATATCAATT
>SEYY01020216.1:0-10000 GCA_009176605.1 Armadillidium nasatum
AAAGAAATATATTTTACATTTTATAATAGTTTTTATAATGGTTTTACCTTAAAGTTTGGCGGCAAAATTATACCTTTCGCGGGAAAAAATTACTTTTAAGTGCCAACGTAGAGTAAAAAATGGAGGGAAAAGTGCATTAACAATTTTGGACAGCATTATACATAATTTACATTATATTTTAAATGTTTTTCTTTTTAAATTAATAGTTTATACCTTTATACAAAAATAATAATTACTTTCATAACAAAAAGAACTTTATTTTTATTTATTAATTAGTTTTAAATTATTTTTTTCAAAACAAAAATTATAAAAGTTATGCATAAAATATTAATTTTTTTTTTATAGAAAACTTTTAAAATTTTTGGTTAATTATTTAGGTAAATATATATATATATATATATATATATATATATATATATATATATATATATATATATATATATATATATATATATATATATATATAGCATCCGCATCCGCATGCGCGGGAAATCAAAAATCCGCATCCGCACCGCATCCGCGCATTTCCGCATCCGCATCCGCATTTCAAAAATTCAACCGCTCCGCATCCGCCACTTCTCCAAAATCGACATCCGCATCCGCAAAATTAGAAAATATGACATCCGATCCAACAATATATATATATATATATATATAATATATAATAATATATAATATATAAATATATATATATATATATAATATAATATATATTATATATATATATATATATATATATATATATATATATATGCGAATTGTAGATCAAGAGTGAGGGTGAAGAGAAACTATCGGATTGGTTTAGCATAGGAGTGGGATTGAGACAGGGTGTGTAATATCTCCATGTTATTTAATCTATTGATGAATGGTTTACTTAGAAAAATGGAGAGAGAAGGGAAGAGTATTACGTTGAGAAATGTGGAAGGTGAATGTGAAGTGAAAGTTTTACTTTTTGCAGATGATGCGGCATGTGTTGGTGGCAGAATCTGGAGAAAAGATGAGAATACTTGTGAGAGAGTTTGAAGGGAAATGTGCAAACACGAGATTGAAATTCAATCCAGCGAAGAATAAAGTTATGAGGATTGGAGGTGGGGATGAGGAAATGTGGAGGGAGGAATTGGTTTGTAGAAGTGTGAGAATGGAAACTTGAGGAGGTGAATGAATTCAAATATCTAGTAATGTTGGGTGGAAGGTAAGGGTGGGACGGGAAAAAGAATAAAGAACAGAGTGGTAGAAGGAATGAAAGTATTGGGGGGCCTAAGAAAAGTATGGAAGAAAGAAAAAATTTTGAAAGAAATAAAGATAAGAATGTTTGGAATGTATGTGTTCACCTTCTGTATTGTATGTGTGTGAAACATAGACGATAAGTGCTCGGTCGAGAAAAAGTTTCAATGTCTTTGAGATGAAAGATTTGAGAGCGATATATAAATTGAGAAGGATTGATAGGATAGAAATGAAAGAATAAGGGAGATGTGTAAATGGAAGAAGAGTGTAATTGATAGA
Organism: Armadillidium nasatum; assembly: GCA_009176605.1. NCBI lineage: Eukaryota > Metazoa > Arthropoda > Malacostraca > Isopoda > Armadillidiidae > Armadillidium > Armadillidium nasatum. The sequence goes on from SEYY01020216.1 coordinate 1,504, forward strand.
GAGGAGGAGGATGTGCTAAAATGGTTTGGACATATGTGAAGAATGAAAGAGAACAGAATGGTTGGCAAGGTACGTAGATCCGATGTAGATAGGGGAAGGGTAGGGGGAGGGGAAGGTCGAAGTGGAGATGGATGGATGAAGTGAGAGTGATTTTGTTGGAAGGAATTTGAGTTTAGACGAGGGTAGAAAATTTGTGGAGACAGAGAGATGGAGGGAGGTGGTGAAAGCGTTGAAAGGTAAGAATAGTTATGTTTGTAAGGGAATTGTGGCGGGCACCACCTCACGAAAGTGGGAAAAGTGATAGTGATATATATATATATATATATATATATATTATATATATATTATATATATATATATATATATATATATATATATTATATATATATATATATATATATATATCATCCGCATCCGCATCCTCATCAAATTAACATCCGATCCCGCATCCTCATCAAAATTAACATCCGCATCCCGCATCCGAACTTTTCGAAAATTCAAAATCCGCATCCGCACTTTCGAAAATTCAACTCCGGATATCCGCATCCGCACTTCTCCAAAATTCAATATCCGCATCCGCAATTGGAAATATGACATCCGAATATATATATATATATATATATATATATATATATATATATATATATATATATATATATATATATATATATATATATATATATATATATATATATATATATATATATATATATATATATATATATATATATGTTTTGGAAATAGAAGGGAAAATGAAAATGAGAAACAACAGTTAAAAAGCTATAAAAATGTTTAGAAGATTTTTAAAGATTTTTATTAAGAGAATGGTTATAGAATGAAGAGTGAAATTTGGTTGTTAACAGTATAGGATCATAGGAGGAGAGTTAGGGCAACAGGGCTAGCCAATCCAGCTCGTAAATGTTTTTTTGCTTGCATTAACTCATGATCATTATTAGAGACTAATGCACGTAAAAACATAACTTCTAAAAAACTGTATGAAAAAGAAAAATTTAGAGGAAGATGGAAGAATATGTATGAGATCGTGCAAACTCTACTTAAGAGTGTAAAATTCTAAGACGAACATTTGAAAGCATTGCACTGAGAACAATCATCTAGAAAACTCTTAAGAGAAAAAGTTTAGAGGAGAGGAAAATGATCTAGTCCTGCTGACAGAGTGGGAGCCCAGCTAAAAAAAGAATATCATACTGTGACTCCACCTCTGCAGCCCCTCAACCCTCTATTTATTAATTTGTCTTAGAATAGAGTTTTTGATCATCATTTCTTTGGGAGCTATGTGCTCATTGAACATTACTTTGATTTTGCCTAAGTTCATTTTTAATTCTGCTGCTCTGCCAACTCTGCTTAACTCGTAAAATCGTTCATTGTAACTCAGTAGGATTCAGTGTGAGCAACACTACATCATTATCAATCTTAAAATATTTTATGTGCCTTCCATTTACGTTTATCATCATGAATTTCAGTGTCTTGAATATTTCATCAACCATTTTGATAAACTTTTGTTTCCACTCTCCTGTCTAACTCATCTTTTGATTTGTACTTTATTACCATATTTAAATTTTATAAAGTATAATATATATATATATATATATATATATATATATATATATATATATATATATATATATATATATATATATATATATATATATATATATATATATATATATATATATATATATATATATATATATATATATATATATATATATATATATCAGAATGAACAACATTCCCCACCCATATTCATATCAGATGGTGAAAATAATTTTAATATTGGAACAGAAGTTCAAAGAGATGCAGATTTTGGAAGTGATATCTTTGAACCACATTCATCCCGAAGCTTCAGCAAGTCTGTATCAAAAGGATTTGGAATGCATAAAATAAAATACAGACCTTCGGGTCACCAAGAAAAACAATTTCGGAAATTCAATCTTCATGATGACCCAGAATTGAGTGCATTATATCCCAAATTAGTTATTCCTTCCTATCATGTTCCCCGCCGAGGATGAACTTACCGCTTTTGGAAGAAGTATCATAGCGCAAATGAGAAAGCTGCCCGAGGATAAGACTGTTAGATTGGGAGGTGAGATTCAAAGTTTAATAACTCAAGCCCGTATTGAATATTTAGAAGAACAAAGAGCTAAGGAAAATGCAGCTGAGAATCAGCAAATTATATCTTCATACAAAACTGATACAAATACCGATATTCAGTCAGATCAGGTTAGTACAATAAACAACCCTCAGTTATAACTTTTATTTCAAAAGGAATTTACTCGTGAAATAGATTGAAACCAGAAACTTAGAATAGGTTTCTTTAAGATTCAAAGTAATAGAAACATTATTTTGCTCTAAAATATTTTTAACTATGTAAAATCTCAATCTCTCTAGTAGAGTCATATCAATGGTGTAGATTTGTTTTGATTTATGTTGAACAACATTTTTGATCTGTTTTGATACATCATACATTACTAATCCATGTTGATAACTTTATCAAGATTCGTTTATAATTATTATTATTATTAAATACATTCATTTAAATCGCTTGAGAAACATTTTAAATTTATGAATTTAGCCCCTATATATATACTTTTGGGATACATCACAGTACAAATTTCTTTGCTGATATAAATTTAAGAATGATAACGCAAATCAAGCTTTCAATTTGGCCAATCAGTATAGGATCTAGTGTGCATTATCTTGTCACTCAATTCCAAAATTGTTGCATTTTATTGCTCCAGAAATTAGAAACATCACTGAAAATGATGTTTTCAGAAAATTTGGATTTAAAATGCTAAAATTGATTTGACAAAGTGGATAGCCAAAAAAAATATGGGTGCCATACCAGAAAAAAAATTCATATACTTTACATGGATTTGTTTTAAATGATGTGAGACAACTTCATCAGAACAGTGGAGGCTTTGAACTTTTCAGTGAACTTTGGAACAAGAACTCGATATGTTCAAGAAAAGTACAATAAAACATGAATTAACTTCCTGACAAGAGTTTTTCAGTGTTCAAAAGAATTTTAACGAGTTTTCTATGTTGTTTTGTGACAACTGTCAAAACATAGATTAACATAGTAGAAATAGATGTCTGATAATTGGGTAGAATAGAGAAAGCCAAGAACAAAGTGTTAAAACCATTTTATCAAAAGTGTTTTTTACGGTGTATTAATAAGACTGTAAAATTATGTATGTATATTATGCAGAATTCTTGCATTGTCACATAAAACATAAAAATAACTGGACCTGCTCTTGTGCTTTGGAAAAATAGGATTTGAATATTTGTCACAGTTTCTTTATTCTCCATTTTTTTTTTTTTTTAAACATTTCAAAGAAAGCAAATTATTCTTAACCATTGCCAAGTTTTTTTCGAAGGTCTTCGTACAAATTGAGTAGAAAGCCAGTGGTGTAAATGTATAATCATGAATTATTTTATTGAGAAATGAAATTTTGAAAATGTAATCAGATGTTTCTTTATCCTTTTTAGCAAATAAATTAAAGGTTTAATACGCTTTCCTTTCTCTTGTCCTTAAGGAAACTATTTAGGATATATTTGTCAAGGTCAGAGGACAAAAATATGTCCATAATAAGATGTTTTGAGGACTCATTTTAATAAATGTATAAAATAAATTATTTACCTAAACTACAGTGACACTTTTATTATTATTATATGAATTCACTTAATTAAATTAAATTAAAAAAAAAAAAAGTTTTAAAACTAATGCAACCTTTTAAAGTAAGTTTGTTGTTGTTTTAGACATTTATATAATGAAATAATTGGAGGGCGAGTATCGTTATTCCCTTTTAGGATGGGAAAACCTAGTATTGTAAATTTAAGGGTTATACAAGGAATTTTATTAGAAAGGTGAGATACAGCCATCGATGGTGATTTAATTTTCATATAGTAGTTTCATTCAGTTTCCAATTGATAAGAACTGAAGAAATTTTATTTTACTGTTTAATAACCTCAAAAATGTTATTTCAGCCAGCAATACATTTGCTAGCTACAATTGTTTTATTATAAAATAATATTTTTCGTTATTCATAAACTATAATTTTTTTTAAAATTAAAAAAAATATAATTTTAATGTTTGGATCTTCAAGACGCCATGGAGTTACATTCCAGTAATCAGTCAGAATTCTGCTTCACCAGGAGTTAGAAGACGTCAAACACAATTAGTTTCTTTTGATACATTCCCCTTAACACCAGCATAGTAAATATCTGGTCAGTGATGACCCGGAGCTTAATTCATTATATCCAAAATCACCGATTTCCTCACATGATCCATTTGAGGATGAGCTATGTGCTTTCGGTAGAAGTATTGTTGCGCAAATGAGAAAACTACCAGAGGAAAAAGACTGTCAGCTTAACTGGTGCCATTCAGAATCTAATAATGCAAACACGTATCAACCACTTAAGAAGAAGAGAGAGCCAAAGATAATATCAATCCTCGTGTTAACTGTTTCATGCATTAGTCTCAAGTCCATTTCTCAATCACATCAATTTAATACTATACGCAGTCTTCAATAACCGTTGCATTTTTTTATGAATATATGATTATTGTATACGAGTACCAGTCAAGATATCGTAAATTTGACATGAAGGATCCAGTTATGGGGCACCTTCCAAATTCAAGAAAGTTTTCAATTCTTTTTCGTACTACTTTCCAGAGCTTGATTTACATAGTCGAAAGATTGTGAAACCGATTAAGTGAGATTGCTGATGTGCCAGAAGTCTGAAGAATTAGCGAGGCACTTCTTAAGTATCTCCAGCACATTGAATTTCTGAACAAGTAGGTTCTAGAAAAAATATTGATTTTTTAACAACTTATCTTTGTGAATAGCGATTTTCCATTTCTTAGAGAAAAAAAATATTTTTTTCCTTTAGTTTAGTTTGTTTAGAATGAATGAATCTTTTATACATTTGATATATTTTAGATACAAACTACTAAATTTGAAAGTTTTTTTTTTTCTAATTTCAAAATTGTATATTGGAAAACGAAAAATATTAAATACGAGATAAAAATAAATCATATTCTCGTACATCATGCATAATTTTTATTATTTTTATTTTACCTTGTTTTCTAAACATTCTTAAAGAAAGTAAATAAAAATCGGAAATATAAAACTTACAAAAAAAAAAAAAAAAAAAGGGTTAACATTCAAAAATATATTTTAAAATTTTAAATTAACACCTAAATTTTTCCCAACTTGAATTTCAAAACTTTAGGAAAATATCGTATTGTCAAGGAAACTCTTGTTTCCCTATTTAGAATATCCCCTAATGAATAAGAAATTTCATCCAGGTTAAATATTAAATCATCAATAACGTCTGTTGGTTTCTCAGCAATACCATGAAGATATTTGGTGTATAAATCTTCCTGAAGAACTAAAAGACTTCGTCGTTCTAACAGAAGGGAACCTATTTTTCTGGCGTTTAAAGTTGATTGCGTTGAAGAATCGTTCTGTTATATATATATATATATATTATATATATTATATATATATATATATATATATATATATATATATATATATATATATATATATATATATATATATATATATATATATATATATATATATATATATATATATATATATATATATATATTATATATATATATTTTTTTTTTTTATTTTTTTTATAATATTTACATAATATATATTTTTTTTTTTTTGCTGAGCTGTTGCTTAATTTAACATGAGTTAATAATAGGTAAAAAAAAGGTGGTACGAAGTGGAAACTATTTTTAAAACTGGTTTCATTATTGCATATGATACTCAAAAACCTACGACAGAGGAGATACCTGTATTGCTTAAATAAAAAATAAAATAGTCTCCTTTAAATTTTGTAAAAAAAAAAAAAAAATTTTAATTTTTTTATTTTTTAATATTTTTTAAAATGCGCATTTTTTTTTTTTTTTTGATATCTAGTTGTAGTTGTGAAAGATTATTCCGAGCTAATATATAAAGGAATTGAATTTTTTATCCATTGAAAATAACCCTGTTCTCTCTGCCCAAACAGATTCGAGAAAGATCGGTGGTCAGCTGTTTCAAAGCCTGACATAAGTTATTTGCAATTTACCGAGACGTTTTACAAAAGAAGTACTGAAGGGTGAAGTCGTCGGTTTACGAGTGGATAGGTGGTGAAATGAAAGAGATGTCATTAATGAAAAGTAGAAAGAGAGTTTGGAAGAATGATTCTCAAAATGATAGCGTGGAAGGGTGTATTCGAATGAATACGAGTGGATAGGTGATGTTTTGTGATAATATGTTGCTTGGTGGACGAAGGGGCATCAATGTCTATTAAAACAGGTGACAGTGCTTCGCCAAAAACCGCGAGAGAAGTTGTATTACACCTTATATTTGTTTTAGTCATCAAAGTAACTTCATATCGGTAGACAAAATCATCCCGAAAAGAGGTTTACTGTTGTGAGCCACACTAGTGTTTTCGTAGGGGACTGACGCTTAATCACCTTTTTATTGTATGGTTGAGGTTAGAACTCGGCACCAAACTCTGACCTAATTCAATCTGAATAGGAACTGATGGAGCCTTAAAGAGACAATTTTATAAGGGAAAAGCCTCGGTAAGTCCAGAAAGCCTATGAGAGACTAGACCTAGAAGCGAAAGAGTTGCAACAGTGCTCTGTGAGGAGGAGGATGTGGGAGCTATATAGGAAATGAACCGAATCTCTGAGATGTTATTTTTCTTTGGAGGGGATGCCCGGAAAAAAATTTCATGCTTTAGAGGTGGTGTTCGGGATGCTTAAGTTTTACAGAATGTCGAGGAAAAATGTAGCACTCAAAAAGGTGACAGTCCTTGGGTATTCGAGTGAGTAGCATGGCGGTTGTTGCATGCTGTCACTAGAGTTGACTGAAAACAAAGTATTCAGTTTTAAATTTTATATTACGGCTATGTTGTAACACAGTCTTTTCATAGTTTCTTTTTTTCCTGTGTTTTATCTCAGTAAAAAATTTATATTAATTGAATTTGAAATAACTTTTTTATCGTTACCATCCCACATATGGATGAATAGGATAAGTCCAGCTTCAGTAGTCAAACCGTATGCGTCGTCCGAATCATCTGTGACAATATTTTGAATCCAAGTGTCATCAAACTTTCTATGAGTATAAGCATTTAGAGAGATTTAATAAACAGGTCATTTGTTGAAAATGAACTTTTGCTACTGGGTAATTTCATACATATCTTCAAATTTTTTCATTAATTATTTATAGAGCTTATTAAGTTTACCCCCGTAATAACGGTCTTTACTAATATAGAATTCATCTCTAGTTCATTTTGAATCTTGCTATTTTCTTTCCAATCACAAGTGTGCCTTTCGAAGCTCGAAGACTACTGGCTATTTCTTTTCCCTCTTTTACCAGTTTATGGTCTTTCCTTCCCTTTGAGAGAGTGGGTAAGTCTTGTATGGGTTACCTTTGACATTTCCCAAAAAAGATCCCCCTTCAATTTAACCTTTACTTAAAAAAATTTATTTACATAACTGGAGCAGGGATTTAATTTGACCAAGCCAACTCTATATCAATAAAACTAATAACCCTCAAACCTTTACCAATCTCTCTACTTTTTTATCCACCTTTACCCATCATTTAATAATAATAATAATAATAATTAATAATAATAATAATTTTTTTTTCAAAAAACTCCAATTTATTGTTACTTACTTCTTCTATATTAGTAATATCACTATTTTCTGAGTCCAAATGGACGGTAGATGTCTAAAACTGTATGACTACCAAGATTGATTGTAGTAATGGTTGGGTAAAATATTGGTCCATCAACATGTGGCTGAAAAAACGAATAGCACTCAGATTATATATATATATATATATATATATATATATATATATATATATATATATATATATATATATATATATATATATATATATATATATATATATATATATATATATATATATATATATATATATATATATATATATATATATATATATATATATATATATATATATATATATATATATATATATATATATATATATATATATATATATATATATATATATATATAAACCCGCTGAAAATTTGGAATTTGGAGTAGGGATTAAATATGCTGTCACTAATGAGGAAGCCCTTCTTACCTTTTCATAGCTTCAGTTCAGCTTAAACCTGTTAAACCTTTGACACTTGTCAATTGATTAGTTTTTTTTTTTTTTTTTTTTTTTCTTACAACTAAAGACGCTTTTGTGCGGATTTTTCAGTCTGAATATCAGTGCATTATTATTTTTTGAATGCATCTGCCCAATCTTTGAACAGAAAGGATATTTAAGCTTGATGAAAGTGAGTTTTGCATTTGAGAAAAGTCAGTCTCATCCTCAAACGATACAAAAATTACGAACATTATTTTTAAGAATGTTTCATCTATAATTAGTAGCTAATACTAATTCTGAAAAGGCAAATCTCTTCTTCCCCCTTTTCATTTAAT
>SEYY01020216.1:15000-20000 GCA_009176605.1 Armadillidium nasatum
AATAAAATTAATAAGACAAAATATTACACTTTAGAAGACACAAGAAAGGATCTAACTCTAAATTGAAAGCAAGTGAAAGATTTTACGCATGGGAATTAGATTAACTGGTATTAACCAAAATTTACAGAAGAGTGTAGTTCGGAAAATAAGTGATTTATAATTTTAAAGAAACTGATTTATAGGTTGGAATGTGGGAAAAAGGAACCGGGAATCAAAAGTTTTAAGAAGGTGAAAACTTTGCCTAATAGAAAAAAAAAGTGGAAATGTGGTACTCTTGGAGAATGAGTGAGTAAGGTACTTTGATTTAGAAATTAAGTTTGAGATTTGGTAGGGATAAAGCCACAGATCAGTAGAATAAAATTAAGTTTTTTTAACATCTGAAAAAAAAAAGGAAGAGTATGTTAGAACATTTGTAGATTTGAAATAAATGTATAAGGAATACAAAACAGCTGGAGAAGGGACAATGATTGATAGTAGGAGAGGATATTTATTTCTTGACATAAATACAGAAAAAGAAAAGAAACAATTGGTGCTAGCAGCATGTTAAAAAGACTTCTTTTGAAATAGTGAATGAAATATTAGTAAAAATTTTCCCAAAGTGAAAATAAAAGGAAAGGAAAAAGTAGAATGGTGGAGCATAGACAAGAAAAATGAAAAAGGATATAGAAAAACACCTAGTCAGATTTGGGAAGATAACAATGTCATATGTAGTTTGGAATGCCATTACGTAAATGTTCTTTAAAGGGGAAAGAGAGTATTTTATTTTATTTTTTTGAGAGTGAACCTTAATGATAGAGGGCATATGCAATCTTTCAAATCAGACAAAATTACATTCTTTAATCATAAGTCCAAGGCAAGTCAAATACTACTAAAAGAACAAAGCTCATGATTATGGATTTACTGTAGAAGGATAAAATACATAGTGAACCAAGACACTGTGTGGGGAATGATTAACAAGAATAATGATGAAATTTAACAGAGAAGAAAAGAGGTGAATGAGATTTTAATAATAATATATGAAGCAAATTTTATATATATATATATATATATATATATATATATATAATATATATATATATATATATATATATATATATATATATATATATATATATAATATATATATATATATATATATATATATATAAATTTTTATTTTTGCAACAATATTACATATATACCTATATACTAATAACTATTACTTATTCCAAACTTTGCTTATTCCTCATAAAAAGGAAATTTTGAAAAGAAAAACAACATTTGCAATATTGCAACATTTTCTTTATCAGAAAAATCGCAAGACCATTCAACTTCCATAATGACTTACAGAAAATGAAAAAATGTAAACAAAAACAGCTGATTAAGATAGATTTTTGAAAACCCTGTTCTTTGAGTCAAAGAACGGGGTTTATTTTCGGCTAAGGATTTCGTGACACTTCTCTGCAGCAATTGTCAGCTGATCTATATAAACCATAGTTAAAAGTCTATGATATAAACAAACGTAAAAATATTTTAAAATCTAATTTAATCAGTCATTTAATTAATTTAACCAATCCACTTTTTTTAATATCATAAAGGCCATATGTAGGAATATAAGATAACGTATGAATCAAATGAAGATTTTAAAAAGATTTTGGCGCAGCCATGATTAAAAAACATTGGAACCAACGAAATTCCGAATAATTGAAAATAATTAATTTCCTTCATTTAAAACCCATTAATGAATCCCAAAATGCTATAATAATTTTCCATAGTAATTTGCCAACAAATTTATCAGAGCAAGAATATTTAAAAAAGGTATTTGTTCTAAATGAATGCCTTGACCTAATTCCTTCATGTATGTTTACATCACGTGACCATTCAAGATTATGGCAACGAAAATTAAAGGTAGAAATTTCTATCTTCAATTTTCGCTACAGCGAGCAGAAAATTACTGCAGCAGAACTCGTGGAACTTGATTCGTGGGACACTTCACTTGAAGAATCCTCAAGATTTTATTAAGTAATCTTGACAGTGGAACACATAGTCTATATTAATCGTGATCTGTTTTCGTAGAATTGATCAAAGTAAAGCTATTCTTAAAATTAATTAAGTAGTGAATTATAATGTTATAACAATTTCAAAAGTCTGTGTAAAGGTACTTTGAGAACTCCGAGAGTTTAAATCAATTGATTAATTCCACTCGCATATACTTTTTGTAAAAATGGAGTCTTGGATTTTCGTTTTAAAAACTACTTATATGCTTTCACTAATTTATCTAGCGTATATATTTTATTTATATTTTAAGTTCTCATTGATAGGAGTTTGTAGAGTTGGTGGTTTGTTTTTTTGTGTCCATGTAGCGCATTTTTTCTAAAACAACAAACCCCCTGCTGAATCATCCTCACTTCTTACAAAATCATGTTCAAGTTTAGACGTTGTTAAAATGTAAGTTTTCGCTTGTTCATCTCAAGTCCTCAAAATTCAAAGGATAAGGGATGAGTTATATATTTCTTTTTTTCAACTCTTTCTAACTGTCATATCTATTGCCTTCAGCTCAAATATATAACTGCGTAACGTTCTTAATTATATGTATGAAAATCGTATATGAAGGAACTTCAAGAGCAACTAAAACTTTTGGAAAAGTTCATAGTAAGTCTACTCTTTTTTTTTAATTGTCAAACTAATTACGCCCCTCCTCTTTCAGGTCTTTTAGTAAAAGCTCAAACCCAGAGCTTTTACATCGTCTTTTCAATTTTTTAGTTCACTAATTCTCTCCAGTCTTTTCTATCTAACGAATTGTCGACTCACTATAATATCGTTACTACAATGGACATTGTCCTTCTGAACACTCCAATCACATATCCTCCTTTATTGAGAAGGTAGGTGAACACACACCTTTCTACAGTCTCATCTTTTCTTTGACCAACTCTGTGACACTAGATTTAACCACCATGCTTAATCTTACATATATTCTTCTGAAAAAAAAGTCTGGAATACACTCCCTTTTCCTATTTCCCAACCTCTTTGGGCTTGCAAACCTTCAAATGCAATGTATCTGGAGATGCCGATCTTTAAAATTCGGAAAATTTTCCAATTCTGGTGGAAATTTACAGGGGCGTAATTAACCATTTTGTAACTCGGGACAAAGTTGAAGACTGGCACCCACCAACCCTTCCTCCAATTTTTCCTATTTGCTTATCTTATGCTGTCATTCATGGCTGGACACAAAGACAAACACACACACACACACAATCTTAATATATATATATATATATATATATATATATATATATATATATATATATATATATATATATATATATATATATATATATATATATATATATATATATATATATATATATATATATATATAATATATATATATATATATATATATATATATATATAGGAAATAAATGGCTAAAAACAACTGAGTGATGGAAGAATAAGAGTTTTTCCATGCACGATAAGCACTGTCTCTTTCATGAATATCACAAGAGCAAGTACCATCGAGCCATGGGTTTTGAGGAGAAAAAGATTTAGTTGAAGATGGAATGAACTTGCTCATCCCTTTGGCGATTATGGCCCCTACCTTTTCGGCAGAGACAGAGGCATCCTCTGGGACAAACTAAGATTCATTCCAAGGGTAGTTAGCAAAGAAGCTGCACAATGCCCCCAATTAGCCCAACTAGAGTGCCAGAGAATGCTGAAAGATTTGTCCTCCTTCCCACCTGTATCGGTATGAGAAGAGCCCAACCACTCAGTTATGGTGTATATTGAAATCCCCTAAATAGAGGATTTCAGCCTTTGGATGAGAAGCAGTAACAGTCTCGTGAGAAGTAGTAAGATATTGGAAAAAGAACTGGAAAATCTGTTCCATTAGGGATCAGTAGCAGAAACATAAGGTAATTGTAGTAGTAGGAAGACGGATTTTAAGCCATAAAACATCGAAATTAGGAGATTCAAGATTTACAAAACGCGTCACAAGGGTGTTAATGTTAATATAGGCAAAGATTCTACCATTTAGTCGGAATTGGGAAAAAAAATTGTAGTTAGAGACATTGAGGTTGTTAGTGAAAGAACCCCTGTCCAGCTGGGTCTCAGACACAAGCGAAAGGTTAGGATGAAAATTAGAGAGGTGATAATCCACGAATTCGATATTAGCACGAAAGCCAAGGACGTTAGCAAAGTCAATAGAAAACCCCCGTCTGCACCCACCCACACCTCCACTCGATCTTGTGATTCAAATAGACACACACACTCACCCCTCCCCCCCTCACACATACTCAAAAATACACTCTCAAACACACGAACGTTCATATACTCACAGTAAACTAAACTAATGTAAAGTGGGAACCTAAAACAAAATTAAAGCAATTAAAATTAAAAAAAAAAATTTAAAAATTAGAATAAATGGGAGAATAAATAGGTTTATATTGAAAGAAAACTTTTTAAAACTTAGCTTAAAATTCCTACTTGTAAAAAAATTTCCGAAAACTTAAATTTTTCATACACTGAAGTTTATAGCCCGAATATATATAATTAAAAACACACACACACAAAAAAAAACACTTAACACTTTTAATAATAATGTTAACTACACTATAAAACACAAGTTAAAGCACAAATTATGGCACAATTGAAGCACAGGTTAAAACCAAAATTAAAACACAAAACACTCAAAACGACACGCACAGAGCTAGCTACCTTATGCACTTTCACACACACACACACACACACACATATTATATATATATATATATATATATATATATATATATATATATATATATATATATATATATATATATATATATATATATATATATATATATATATATATATATATATATATATATATATATATATATATATATATATATATATATATATATATATATATATATATATATATATATATATATATATATATATATATATGTGTGTGTGTGTGTGTGTGTGTGTGTATGTGTGTGTGATTGTCATGTGAATCTACGTGTTGTATCATTTATTTA
>SEYY01020216.1:30000-32200 GCA_009176605.1 Armadillidium nasatum
TAGAAGATGGTAGAGAATTCCACAGAATAAAGGTGGCTGGAAAAAAGGGCAACACAACGGGCTAGCTTGGGATTTCCACGTCCACACAAATTGGTGCGAAAAGCAGGGCACCCCTTGTGCAACGAGGACGACGCAACTGGAGGAATATATATATATATATATATATATATATATATATATATATATATATATATATATATATATATATATATATATATATATATATATATATATATATATATATATATATATATATATATATATATATATATTATTTTTCCCTTTCATTCTAAATAAAATATAAGAAGGTTTTTCTTTCTTTATTAATGAATTACTTTGAATAATGAATACCAATAAATCTTTAGCCTTGAAATATTTAATAAAGGAATGAATAATGAATTGTAAGTGAAAAGTATCTCCTGACTCGTGAAATAAGTTTGTGTGCATTCAAGAATTAAAAGTCGAAGAATAATAAGTCTGATTTAAAAAAATAAAAAAGTATAATACTACTACTACTAATAATAATAATAGTAATAATAATAATAATAATAATAATAATAATAATAATAATAATAATAATAATAATAATAATAATAATAATAATAATAATAATAATAATAATTTCTGATTAATAATAAAAATTTCTTAATTAAGAAAAAGTAAATTTTTTAATGTAAGTGGAAAAATAATAAGTAAAAAATATTTAAAAAAGTGTAAAACTATTCGTCAAAATAATAATAATAAAAATAATAAAATAATAATAAATTAATAATAATAATAATAATAATAATAATAATAATAATAATAATAATAATAATAATAATAATAATAATAATAATAATAATAATAATAGTAATGTTATCATAATTAATTTACAATAAATTTATAAAACTTTAAGGTTTTCTACCTAAATTTTACTTTAAAAAAAAAAAAAAAAAAAAAAAAAAAAAAAAAATTATCTAAGCCGAAAAGAGTAAAATTTTCCTTCACTGCAAATATTGTCCTAACGAATCGTTGGGACAAGTGATAAAAATGTCTCGACAAATTTTTTCAATTATTTTCTTACTAGAAAATGAATCGTTGAAGCGACTTTCTTATGCTTAACATGTCTTTTCTCTACTGAAAAATTTAATGTGACATTTTTGCCACTTGTCCCAACGATTCGTTAGGACAGTTTTTGCAGTGCATTGATACAATTAATTCTTCTAAAATAAAAACTTTTGCAGCTTTTACCGTTGAATTTTCAGGTAAAGTGAGTACACTTCTCTGCAAAGGTTGTCCTAGCGAATCGTTGGGACAAGTGGCAAAAAATGTCACAGTGAAAGTTTCAATTGAGAAAGACATGTTAAGCATAAGAAAGTCGCTTCACAAATTTATTTTCTAATAAAAAAATAACTGAAAAAATTTGTTGTGACACTTTTTTGCCACTTGTCCCAACAAATCTTCAGGACAGTTTTAGTTATAATTTTAGATGCTACTAAAGAACACCGAATAAAAGTTTATTTGTGCTCTAAATTGCATTATTTTTTACACCATTCGCGGGTCGGGGGATACTGGTGACGAAGTCTCTGTAGACATATGCTCATGTGCCATGCATATATAAAGAGAAATGAAGGCAGCATACTATAGAATAAGTACAAATGTATATGGTATGCTTTAGAGAAAATACAAATGTAGATCGCATACTATATAATAAGTACAAATGTAAATTGCATACTATAGAGGAAGAACAAATGTAGATCACATAATATAGAATAAATACAATGTATGTTACATATTATAGAATAAGCACAAATGTATATTTCATATCATAGATTAACTACAAATGTATATAGAATAAGCACAAAGGTAGACCGTATATATAGAATATCCTAAATTCTAGACTGCATACTGTAGAGTAAGCACAAATGTAATCATATGCTATAGAATAAGCACAAATGTAGATCATATACTATAGAATAAGTACAAATGTTAGATGGCATACTATCGGGTAGGCAAAAGGTAACCATACAAAATTGGATAAGCAAAAATTGCTGCATATTTTTGAGTAAACACAAATGTAGATCGCATATTATAGAATAAGCACAAGCGCAGACACATATATAGAGTAACCTTAAATTGGACAGCATACTTTATAGAGCAAGCACAAATGTAGATCACATACTATAAAATAAGTACAAATGTATATTGCATATTATAA
>SEYY01020217.1:0-10000 GCA_009176605.1 Armadillidium nasatum
CCGGTGCCCAATGGTTCGCTCCCTTTCGCGCTCACCTTCTACTACACGGAGTAGGCTCTCCTTTCCATTCATAAAACACTAGCACATCTTTAAATAAAATAAATCAAATCAATAATGGCGTCAACTTCGGTAGCCTCGGAGAAGCCACTGGGGGCGGCTTCCAAAAATAGCCCCTCATCCACCCCTTCCCCATTCACCACTTGGGAGTTGGTGGCCTCTGGTGATGGGGTTGGTGCCACCATGACACAGCCACGGCTTGTCCGGATGCACGGTCTATTTTTTTCATTAATTTCTGCAACATTCGCTGTCTTCACTCTAATTTCCACTTTGTTGAACATCACCTCTCTTTTTCTAGACCTCATTTATTATTCTTAACCGAAACTCAGATGTTTGAGCGTTCTGATAGCAAACCCTACTCTGTTTCCTCCTACTGTCTCTATCCTCAATTTTCAGCCAAAGGCAGTTGTTGTGCAAAACTATGTCGTTTATTCTCGTGTCTCTAATTTGGAGTCTTCCGAATTTTCCACCGAACTCTGGCTTAGGTTCTCTTGCCATTCTACAACTAAATTCATTTGTTCTGTTTATTTATCTCACACTAATCACTAGACCAGCGATGACGAACTATTAAGAGTTGCCTGGTCACTTTTAGTAAATATATAAAAATTTTAGAAACATAAATGGGTCATACATATACTTTCTAGTATATTTTTAATCAGAGATTTGTTGATGCTTTTTAGCAGTCAAAGCTTTAATTCGTAGTTCATATTTTGTTGTCTTCATCTTAATGTAAGCAGTACTCCTATCCATATCAAGGCGATTCCTGGTGGTTTATTTTATATAGTTCATAGTTTTATATAGTTCATAGATGGATTGGTTATAATTTACATATACACAAAAATTATCTCAAACTAAATTAGGATGATAGTAAATAAACAAGTAGACATTAAGGGGAGTGGATATTTAAAAAAAAAAAAATTCTCTTTGGAATAAAATATTTAACTTTAAAGCCACCACCATCAAAATTTGGGGAATTTCCTTTATTGGGCGAGATACCTATTTTTGCATTTTTTAAAAAGTTCTGTAATGCCAAATTTTTGGCACTTCATTGACACTTCCTATTTTTTATTCAACTTTTTTTTGGCCGATCAAGCCCAAATTTTTAGAGGCACTGTAGGAAGAACATATCTAAAAAAGTTGTTTGACACTTTTTTGAATTAGGTCAAAATAGTTTCGACAAAATTTTTGAAGAATTTCAAAATGTTTTTCAATTTGTTTTGGTCGTACCTTTTTCCTAGAAAAAAATTTGTTTGAAGATAAATTTTATGAAGTCTATAAAAAATTTTTGCCCACAACGGTCAAGTGACGAAAAAGCTGAAGCAAAAAGAGAAGTAGAAAATTTTTCACAATTCATCTTTTTTTTCGATGCCATTGTTTTGTCGCTTCACCGATCTGGATCTGGAACACTGCAAAAGGATTATATTTAAAAAAAAAATTATTTAAGAATTTTGATACGTATAGCAAGAAAAAATATATACAAATATATTTTCAAAAATTCAAAAAAAAAAAAAAAAAAAAAAAAAAAATTCCAAACTTTTTTTGAGTCAGAACCTATATTAACAAACAATATTAACAAACCAGAATACTATTTGTTAAGACAAGGTTTTTCTACAGTGCTCCTGAATATTTGAGCTAGATTGGTCAAACGGCAAAAACATTATTTAAGAAAAGCGGAAGTTCTGTGATCTCCGAAACTATTGATACTACTAAAATTTTTCAAGAATGCAAAAATGTGTAAATCTCCCAATTGTGAGCCCTCCCAAAGTTGTATGTTGGTACCTTCAAAACGAAAATTTTCATTCCAAAAAGTATGAAAAAGGTAAAAAAGGCTCGAACCATTTTTTTTGTAATAATAATAATAATAATAATAATAATAATAATAATAATAATAATAATAATAATAATAATAATAATAATAATAATAATAATAATAATAATAATAATAATAATAATAATAATAATAATAATAATAATAATATATTATTATTATTATTATTATTATTATTATTAAATGAAGAGAAAGAAAAAGCTAGATAAGCCGAAGAAGAAGAATAAGATGAAACTAAATAAAAGTAGTACAAATAATAGAAACGAAGGGCGTAGCATAGCAAGTTCTAATCTGTATTGATTCAAAACAAACCACAAAAGACACCACACGAAAGTTTATAAGACGTAACTATTACCACCCTACTACTGCAATACTATTAATTAATAAGAAAATAACAAAAAAGTATTAAAAGTAAAACGATGATTACTGTACGATGGATCTGTGAAGCAACTTTGCTCGTATGGAACCGACGCTCATGTTTATAAAGAAGCAAATTCCATTTCTACCAATACTAATAATAATAATCGATGAAATTATATAAAGGTTTTAAGTAAGAAGCAATGCCGTAATAGAAAGACTATATATATATATATATATATATATATATATATATATATATATATATATATATATATATATATATATATATATATATATATATATATATATATATATATATATATATATATATATATATATATATATATATATATATATATATATATATATATATATATATATATATATATATATATATGTATATAATAATAATAATAATTAATGGGAACCGGTTTTTATATTTGATAAGCCCATATTTTTTAAAATGGGTAGTATATTTTGCATCACTTGGATATTTTTTCACCTGATGGGGTCAACTGCCGCGGATGGACTCAACCGTTTTGGTTTCACAAGTTTGAGTCTGAGGTTTTGTATTTTATTTAAGTTATTTGTTAATGAAAATCCATGGGTTTTAATATCTTTGATCGATCAGGAAAAAAAAAAACTTTTTGTAGATTTATTAGAGTAATATCCCCCCCCCCCAGATGGATAGGTGAGGCCTTCTACTGGTGGGGGAAGTAAGGGTCAGAGTCATCTATTTGAGAGACGTGGATGACGTAATTTATAACCAAATATTTTAATTAAATAAAAACATTCTGATATGAGAGTGACTCTTCGTTCTAATAAAAATAACATTTTTAAAAATGACATTATATTCAAACGCAATTTCATTCATATTAAAATGCAAAAAATCTCGTCGATTTCTTACACCTTTTCCAATAACACGGAAATCACAGTCTGGTCAATAAACTATTCAAAAACAAATAAATAATTCTGCAAACGATTCTCAATTTCGTCTCTGAAACTGATACAATTTTAACAGACATAATGTGCAAATGGTAGGCTGGGAAAGAAATGGACACTCTGGTAAAGTAATGATATAAACTAAGTAATGACCCAATTTGCCATAAAAATTTAAACGGTAAATGTTCTTCTTCGTCCTAAAAACGTTAGGTACATTCCTTCTATTTTTAGATGTAAAATTTTCACCAGAATATTTTTTTAAAAATATGTAATTAATTCATAATGAAATAAACGTTTTTTTGTACAATGAAACATATTAATAGGAAATGCAATTCAGTGAGTTTCTTCAATACATAAAAAACTTTGTTTATTATTTTAAATGTAAAAAAAAGATTTTTAAATATAATTTAAAATCTCTTCAGATTTATTAAGGATTTTTTTTTCTTCATAACTAACCATTTAGTTTATTTATGGCATAAAAATTGCATTAAAAACAGGTTTTATAAATTCAGAGAAGAATTTTTATAACCAGTCTGCTTGAACTTGGCTGAATCAGCTCACCTTTTTGTAGACATATATATATATATATATATATATATATATATATATATATATATATATATATATATATATATATATATATATATATATATATATATATATATATATATATATATATATATATGTAGAAGAGCTGCTAAGAGAAAATAAGAGACAGGCATATGAAGTGGAAATAGAAAGAAAACTGGAGGAAGGAAGACAAGGACATACGAGGGATGTGCAGGAAAATTGAAAGTAGTGGCAGTAGCAGTTCTAGGAAAGAAATGAGTTGGATTGGCAAGAAAGAGATATACAATATGGTGGAATGATGAACTCAAGAGAGGGATGTAAGAAAAGACTCAGAAAATGATAGGTTGGTTGAAAAACAGAACGGTACAAACAAGAGCAGCTTTATTTAGAAACCAGAAATGAGGCAGAGAGAATAAAGCGAAGAGCAAAAGATGAAGCGGAAAGAACAGTGAAGGAGGAGATTCGGAGAACGAAGGAAGAGGCAAAAAGAAAATATACAGATTAGCACAAACCTTATAGAGGGTCATAAAGTAAGATATATAATATTAAAGAGGAAGGAGAAGTGTTGGTAAGACCAATTGATATAAACATGAGATGGAGGCAATACTTTGTAGAGATATTGAACGTGGAGGAGGAGCAAGAAGTGGAGATCGAGGAGGAGGATGGAGATGTAAAGGATGTGGGAGAGGAAAAGGAAGAGGATGAGATCACAGAAGATATGAAAAGAGTAAGGCGCCAGGAGAAGATGAAATATTAATAGAATTGATAATGGGTAGAGGAGAGAAACTGAAGGAAGAGATCCTTAAATTGCTTAATAAATGTTTGAGAGAAGGAAGAGTCCCGAAAAGCTGGGGAAGATCGATTATATGTCCTCTTTACAAAGGAAAAGGAGATTCTGGGGACTGTAAAAACTACAGAGCAATCAACCTAATGGATCATCTGACGAAGGTATGCGAACGGATATTGGAGAAAAGATCAAGAATGATGGTGGAAGTGAAATTGGGGTAGGAACAGTATGGATATAGAAAAAATAGAAGCACTGTGGATCTGATCTTTGCTTTGAGACAAACGATGGAAAAGACGTAGGAATATGGTAAGAAATCTTATATTACATTTATTGATCTAAGAAAGGCTTTCCATTCAGTTCCGAGAAAGAGGTTGTGGAAGGTGTTGGAAAAGTAATACCAAATAGGTGCAAAGTTGAGAAAAGCTATTGAAAGTACGTATGAGAACTTTGAGTGTAATGTTAGAACTGGTTATGTAAAAAAAAAAGATGGTTTAAAGCGAGAAGAAGAGTAAAGCAAGGCAGTATTCTCTCCTCAATCCAGTTTACAGTATATCTGGATTGTTTAATAAGGAGATCTAGATTGAGATATTATGTCCTATGCCGATGATTCAGCATGTTGGAGCCAAGATCAAGAGAGATCAAGAGAGGTGATAAGAATTTTGGTGAAAAATTAAAAAAACTGCTGGATTAAGCATAAATGAAGGAAAGACAGAACTGTTAATAGTTAGCAGAGAAGAGGAGAGATAGGAGTTTGCGTTGGAAAATGATGGTGAGGAGGTGAGGAGGTGAGGAGGTGAGGAGGTGAGGAGGTGAGGAGGTGAGGATGGTGGAGAGATGCAAGTATTTGGAAGAAGTGTTCACAAAGGAGGGAGGAAATATGCAAGAGATCACCAACAGGATGTTGAAATATGGAAGAGTGGTGAGGGCTCTGTACCCAATCTTGACCGACATAAAGGATTTAGGAGTAAAGAAGGTAATTTTTGAAAGTATTCTGACTCCAATTTTCCTATATGGGGTGGAGACGTGGAGTACAATAGCAAGAGAGGAAAGCAGAATCTAAGCGGCAGAGACAAGTATTACGGTTGATGGTGGGAAGGACAAGGAAGAAGATAAGAAACGAAAGAATTAGAGAAATCATTGGAGTAAGATCAATCATTTACAAGACAGATGCGGCGAGACTGAGATGGTTGGGACATGTAAGGAGGATGCCAGAGTTGAGAATGGCTTGGGAGAGGTGGAAGTGGACGCCGAGGGGAAAAGGCAGGGAGGAAGACCCAGGAAGAGATGGATGGAGTCAGTTAAAGAATCATTAAAACGACATCAACTGTCTGCGGTGGAACATCTGGTGAGAGGTGGAATTTTGGACGACACCAAAATGGAGACGGGTGCTGGCCCTTCTGACAGGCTCCTAGAGCCTTACTGGGAGCAAATATATTGATTGATTATGATATATATATATATATATATATATATATATATATATATATATATATATATATATATATATATATATATATATATATATATATATATATATATATATATATATATATATATATATATAAATATATATAGCTTTCTACCTTTCTCTATTTTGATCATATCCATTGCTTTTGCAAGGCATAAATAGAACAGATCATTAAAAGATTTCAAAAAACTTGGGGCAATATT
The DNA here is from genome assembly GCA_009176605.1 of Armadillidium nasatum. Classification (NCBI taxonomy): domain Eukaryota; kingdom Metazoa; phylum Arthropoda; class Malacostraca; order Isopoda; family Armadillidiidae; genus Armadillidium; species Armadillidium nasatum. The sequence goes on from SEYY01020217.1 coordinate 6,216, forward strand.
AACAAGGCACAATATTTGACATGACAGCAGGTCGCAGATAAAGAGGTAAGAACAATATCAAAAGATGATGTAATTGAGATCTTACAGTATGCCCAAATAAAATTAAAGAGGATAAACCTCGTCACGATTATCAAGAATTTGTGGAACTAACAATAATATTTCTAGGTAATAAATAGTCCATCATTAACAATAACTAACTATAATATTTCTAGGTAATAAATAGTCCATCATGCGAATACATTCCAGCAACCAGGAGCATATCACTTGGGAAGATGGATGGGAAGAGCAATATATTGTTTAAATAAACGTCTATTTAGACAACAATTTAAATTGACACCAACAGAGGAAAGAGCATTAAAACTAATATGTTGTTATATGATAAAATGTTATGTGAAAGCATGATTTTCTACTACAAATGCAATTGAAGCTCCCATAAATATTAATTTTCTTAAAAATCTTTTTGAATAAAATAACCACGATCAATCTGTTGCTGAAGACAGAAATTCATAAAATTATTAGTCATTTATGGTATTTAAGTGAGGAATGTGCAGCCTTTTCCATATATGATAAAAGGATAAACAATGAAATGAGAAGAAAGATGATCCAGGTATTAATTAAACAACGCATACCATTGAAACCAAGAATACCGAACTTCAAGTCGAAGAGAAAAGAAATAAACTGTTTATCAAAGAAGATGATTTGGAATATTTCCTAAATAAAAATCTTCCTTTACATTTACTTAGTATCAGGTTACAGAATATGTTTATCAGGTTTGGTATTTCCCAAGAATTCCTACAAACTGATCCTGTTGATTGGAAAAATCAAGAAAGTTACATGAAAGGAAGAGAAGTTGAAGCTCATTAAGGATAGTAAACGACACAGCAGAAAGAGAAATAAAATTTATGAAAGAATCCAACGACAAATTTACCAAAAACGAAGAAAAAAACAATTTATTTTACAGGTAAATTAAATAACTAATATTTATAAAATCTATAATTGTGTAATTTTGTAATACTTATCTATATATTTCATATAGTTTTATATATTTTTAAATAAATCAAAGTTTTAAATATAATTCTTTGGGAATTTTGAAATAAATACGTAAAGTAAATTAATCTTTCTTCTTTTTATTAAAGGTTGTGCAAGACAATCGAAAAATATACCCGGGCCATACCCATGATATACTGAAAAGGAAAACATAATAGATTAAGTTCTTATTCTCCGATTATATTATGGGTGTACGAATGAACATTTAATTCCTATATTCCAAAAATTATGAACATTTTCTGTTATTATGTCTTATTCGATATGTTAAGCGTGATAAAAATTAATATCAATTAAGTATGAAATTTAATCATGTTTTCAAATTTTAACCTCGACGTGGCACCAGCTAATATTTTCCAATTGATCTAAAAAAATTTTACTGATTTTTTTAACTGATAATTTTTACCGGGTCCTACCTTTTATTCTCGAAGATAAAAATTTCACTTCTATATAAAGACCAGTGTATATATATATATATATATATATATATATATATATATATATATATATATATATATATATATATATATATATATATATATATATATATATATATATATATATATATATATATATATATATATATATATATATATATATATATATATATATATATATATATATATATATATATATATATATATATATATATATATATATATATATATATATATATATATATATATATATATATATAGTATATATATATATATATATATATATATATATATATATATATATATATATATATATATATATATATATATATATATATATATATATATATATATATATATATATATATATATATATATATATATATATATATATATATATATATATATATATATATATATATATATATATATATATATATATATATATATATATATATATATATATATATATATATATATATATATATATATATATATATATATATATATATATATATATACAGAATGCCACCACTCACGGGCAGAGCCCTTTTCAAGGAGGGGGCACACACACATGCACAAAGCTCATTCAAACACACAAACACACCTAACGCACAGCCCTCAGGTGGGCGCAGACGGAAGCCTTGAAGAGTGGAAGATTAAATACAGGAGGAAAAATAAATGATGGTAGAGAGTTCCACAGAGTAGAGGTGGCTGGAAAGAAGGAGGTACCACAACGGGCTAGCCTGGGATTTCCTACGTTCACACAAAATTGGTGCGAAAGCAGGGCACCCCTTGTGCAACGAGGACGACGCAACGTTGGAGGAATGCGTGAGGCCAATTCCCTCGAGCACCTGCCATTGTAGTACCTGTAGAAAAGAGATAGCGCGCCAACGTCACGTCGCAGAGACAGAGGGTCAAGTGAGTTTGAAAGTAGGGGACAGTTTATTAATCTCTTAGCTTTTGACTCAACCCTATCCAGAAGAGAGGAGGAGCCTGAGCCCCCCCAAATGTGAGAACAGTACTCCATACAAGGACGAATAAGACCCTTATATATTTGGAGTAACTGCTCAGAAGAAAAAAATTCTCGCAATCTGAACAGGACTCCCAGCTTCTTAGAGGCCGCTTTAGCAACCATTGTAATATGTGGTTTCCAAGACAGTTTGTTGTTTATGTTTAGACCAAGAATGTTAATGTTATTTACAGGTGAGACGGTAGAACCATCGAAGAGGATAGGAAAGTTAGGAGGTGTTTTTGAGTGGGAGATGTGAAGAAGTTGAGTTTTTAATGAGTTGAATTTTACAAGGTTGCTATGACCCCACCGGGAAATCCCATCCAGATCGGCAAGAATGGAATCGGAAAGTTGAAGACGAGAAGCAAGTCTAGAAGCAAAGGAGGGAGCAGATTTGAAATGAGTAAAAGAATGCAAAGTTGAATCATCAGCATAAGAGTGAACAGAGTTAGAAGTGCAGTGGAGAAGATCGTTAATGAAAAGTAGGGATAAGGTTGGAGATAAAACAGAACCCTGAGGAACACCATAGTTGACAGAAAAGGAGGAAGAGGTCGCTCCATCTACAACTGCCGAAATGGAACGATCTGAGAGAAAACTAGACAATAGTAAGCAAAGAGAAGGAGGAAACCCAAAGGAGGGGAGCTTGGAGAGCAGTGACGCATGCCACATCCGGTCAAAAGCCTTGGATATGTCAAGCGCCACCACACAAGACTCCCCAAAGTCCCTAAGGGCAGAAGACCATAGATCAGTAAGATGGGAAAGTATACATATATATATATATATATATATATATATATATATATATATATATATATATATATATATATATATATATGTATGTATATAATCCAGCAGTTTTTTTAATTTTTCACCAAAATTTCTTATCACCTCTCTTGATCTCTCTTGATCTTGGCTCCAACATGCTAAATCATCGGCATAGGACATAATATCTCAATCTAGATCTCCTTATTAAACAATCCAGATATACTATAAACTGGATTGAGGAGAGAATACTGCCTTGCTTTACTCCTCTTCTCGCTTTAAACCATCTTTTTTTTTACAAAACCAGTTCTAACATTACACTCAAAGTTCTCATACGTACTTTCAATAGCTTTTCTCAACTTTGCACTTATTTGGTATTACTTTTCCAACACCTTCCACAACCTCTTTCTCGGAACTGAATGGAAAGCCTTTCTTAGATCAATCAATAAATGTAATATAAGATTTCTTACCATATTCCTACGTCTTTTCCATCGTTTGTCTCAAAGCAAAGATCAGATCCACAGTGCTTC
>SEYY01020217.1:17500-22500 GCA_009176605.1 Armadillidium nasatum
TTGAATTTACATCTAGTAATGCAGGGGGTCATCAGAGCAAGAGGCTGTGTTATGCATTATTAGTTCCAAATACTGGTCTTTAACTCGTAACATCATGGTTGGGACGTCGCCAACCAGCTGCACTTCTCAAGTAACACATGAATGTGTCGCACATGTGTCTTTTTATTCCCCTCGTCATCCCTTTCCACTGACATGGCACACTATGGTGTCATTACACTACAGAAAACTCTATTTTTGGCTACTCTGCATTAGCGGTTGGTTATGTAACATAAAATATTGTGACCACACACAAAAAAAGAGGAGTGATAATGCTCTCGCTTAAACAGCTTCAATGTCTATGTATCCTAACCGTCTACAATAGTGCCTTTCGTAAGTTTTGTTAGACGGTGTACATCTGTAACAGTGATTTTTATATCAACGTATGCAGCCCAGCCTGCCACTTTCGCTACAGCTGCATTTCGACCGTTGCCTTCGTTATGTGGGGCTTTACGTTTTGAGAGCTTCAGCCCAGGATACAGCTCCAAGAGCTCTAAACTACTGATTCTCACCAAGAGTCCCAACCTTGGACTCCAGAGGAGTTGTGCATAGCACACTAACGTATATACAGTAGGTCAGATGGATAGAAAGATTTATTGACAAAATGGGGATAAGTCCTTTTACATTTGAGTTTAAATTTAGATTTGAAAAACTTTTTTTCAAGCTATTTTCTAATGAAAGTCACACCCTAATATGCTTACGTCACAATCTTACATCCATAGTATTACTCTTCTTCAAGTAGCCAAACTGTAAACAAATTTTTGATTGGTTAATAAGAATTACAAGTATGTCAACTCTTTTCTAATTGGAAGTAATAGTTCGTTCTTTTTTTAAAATAAAAACTACCACGTCATTAATTGTGCAATTTTATTTTTTTTAAATACTATCGCTTGTCCAGTAAACCTTTTATCAGAAAATAAATAAAGAGGAATATAAAAATATTTTTGATTATCAAAATAAACCCTTTGTTATTTATGAAGCTATTTTATATTTATTTTACTGTTTTTGCTGAAATAATATGAATTCTTGATTATCCTAATTATATGGCATTGATCTAATTTACTATAATTTTAATTATATTTGTACTATGTGCATTGTTCCGCACGTGTAATTGAATAATCAAGTGACGAGCTATCACTGCTATGAGGTATTAGGTTTATATTCTTCCTTTTTCTGCTTAATGACTGGAGATTTGTTCTACTTTCAGAATTTGCGTTATAATAAGTTTACCTTCCTCCAGACTGTTCAATATCCTTCTATCAATTATTATAAGTAAAAATCCTCACGGCCAGATCAAACAAACGCTAGGACTAAAACACAAAAACACTGGTGATAGTGAGACATGAGGTCATATGCCATTCGTATTTCAATAACCTTGAACGGATATATATATATATATATATATATATATATATATATATATATATATATATATATATATATATATATATATATATATATATATATATATATATATATATATATATATATATATATATATATATATATATATATATATATATATATATATATATATATATATATATATATATATATATATATATATATATATATATATATATATATATATATATATATATATATATATATCGTTTTACGGCGCTTCGCTCATACGGCTCTAAAATATGTTTCGGCGCTTGTCTCGCTCTTACAGCAACCATGCTCTGTACAGCTTTTAATCAACAAATTTCCCATGCGGCGTTCAGTTTGAACGCAGAATTCATAACATGCGCATCGCTCTCCACTTGACCGCCAAATTTAATACAGTAGTGTTACAATTGTGTTAATACGCATTTATACTACGTATACATACCTTCACTGTATACCCATATAGACATGGCCCCTAAGACAAGTGAAAAGAAGAGTCGGAAGTCACTTTCATTGGAAAAAAAGTTAGAAATGATTTATTTACATGACCAAGTTGCTCCTGAAGATGTGACGGAATTGCTGGCATCTCACGATGAACCTTTAACAGATGAAGATTTACTTTTACTCGATGAGCAACGTAAATTATTTCTAGAGGCTGAATCTGCTGTTGATGACGATGATGACAACGAAATTAAGGAAATGTCTACAAAAGATTTAGAGCATTATGTAGGCCTACTGCATACAGTTGTGAAAGGATTTGAATCAATTGACAATAACTTTGAGAGAAGTTCGAAAGTTGGCAAAAGATTGCTAAACGACATCACATGCTACACTGAAATTCTTCGAGAGAGAAAGAGATGCTCAATGAAGCAAACGTCATTGACATCTTATTTTAAGCCAGTGCCGCAAATACCCGCACCTTCAAATCCTATCATTCAACAGCCATCATCGCCTCAACAACCATCAACATAACGCTAGACTCTCCACCAAGCAAGAGAATTAGATTCATTGAAGAGTCAGATGACGAGTCTCACTAATCCCCTTCAACTTCCTTCAATGATATTAATAAAGTTTTTAAAGCTAAAATATATTATTTTTTTTATCTACCCTTCATTGCGTATTTTATTTTTAAATTGAAACTATTCTTTAGCCTAGCTCTATTGCGCAAATAATAAATGATAATGCAAACAAGTTTTAAGGTGTTCAAATGTTGTAGTGAGTGAAAAAAAAAGCAAGTGACTCGCAATACGGTGGTATCCGCATTGCGGCTGTGGTCTGGAACCATACCCGCAGTATTATCGACCTATACCTGTATATATATATATATATATATATATATATATATATATATATATATATATATATATATATATATATATATATATATATATATATATATATATATATATATATACAGTGGCGGCTCGTGAAAACTTGGCAAGGAGGGGCTGCAAGTTATATATATATATATATATATATATATATATATATATATATATATATATATATATATATATATATATATATATATATATATATATATATATATATATATATATATATATATATATATATATATATATATATATATATATATATATATATATATATATATATATATATATATATATATATATATATATATATATATATATATATATATATATATATATATATATATATATATATATATATATATATATATATATATATATATAATATATATATATATATATATATATATATATATATTATATATATATATGTGTGTGTGTGTGTGTGTGTGTGTGTGTGTGTGTGTGTGTAAAATTTCAAACTATTTTATTTTTAAAAAAAATTATTTTAAAAAAAAGTGACATTGCCAGACGTACGATTCTTTCCAGTGTTATAAAAAAGTAAACTTTACTTACGTAATAAAATTATTATAAGATTTTTTTTTTATTTCCCAATGTTGCTTACCTAATATTCAACAAGGATTTTAAAAATATAATCCTTTTTTACGTACGTGAAATAGTTTGTAAAATATGTAGCTGGCTCAAACCGGTCTGGCCTATATATATATATATATATATATATATATATATATATATATATATATAATATATATATATATATATATATATATATATATATATATATATATAATATATATATATATATATATATATATATTCTTTTTTTTCACCTCTGGTGGGCAAAGGCCAGAGGCCTACCAATATTCCACCAGAGTTAGGGGAAAGTCTGGAACATGGTCTAATTAAAGGCCGATATATATATATATATATATATATATATATATATATATATATATATATATATATATATATATATATATATATATATATATATATATATATATATATATATATATATATATATATATATATATATATATATATATATATATATATATATATATATATATATATATATATATATATATATATATATATATATATATATATATATATATATATATATATATATATATATATATATAAATCGAGCAAAAAAAAATCCTGTAATTTTTCTTTCACAAGAAAAAAAAAACACATCTCCACTTCCTATGATACAATAAAAGACTGTTTTGTTTGGTCTGTTACTCTGTTTATATTATTTATGAAATGTACGTAAAAGGACAAATCTGGCAACATTCAAATATTTTCAATATTAGAAAGTGATCTCCAAGTTGCCAAAAAAAAAAAAAAATAGCGGGAGACAAACAGCAACTTCATAAAAACTGCTATTGAAATTTCGCATTCTATTTTTGGTAAGTTGCCATATCTGTCTTATTATTTAAAAACTAACAAATTGGCTTAATTGAGGACTCCGATTTTAGAGCCCATATTTTATATTATTGCGATGTGTATAAAAAATATCGTACCCCAAAATTTGCAGTTGCAAAATGCATTTAATAATTATTTTCTTTATTAATTTATACTTTTTATGTGTAAAGTTGTTAAAAAATGAATTTAAATCACTTTTCTCTGACAAAAATTTCATACTTAAATCAAAATCCTACGCCTGGTATTTTTAATTTGGAGGGGCTGCAGCCCTGGAGCCCATATAGACGAGCCGCCACTGTATATATATATATATATATATATATATATATATATATATATATATATATATATATATATATATATATATATATATATATATATATATATATATATATATATATATATATATATATATATATATATATATAAATATATATATATAGTGATAGATCGGATGTTATATTTTCTCATTTTCGGATGCTGATGCGGATGCGGATATAGAATTTTATTCAAGTACGGATGCGGATGCGGATGCGAATGTTGAACTTTCGAAAGTGCGGATGCGGATGCGAATGCGGATGCGGATGTCAATTTTGATGAGGTCGAATATGGAAAAATGCATCACAAAAAAAATAAAAATAAAAAAAAATAAATAATAAATAATATATATATATATATATATATATATATATATATATATATATATATATATATATATATATATATATATATATATATATATATATATATATATATATATATATATATATATATATATTATCTCTCCTA
>SEYY01020217.1:27500-45000 GCA_009176605.1 Armadillidium nasatum
GATCTGTAGCAAACACTCTTACTGGAAAGGCCAATCTCTTCGGCCTCCTTTTTCCATCTAATTCTACCCTGGATGATTCCGGTCTCCCTCTTCCTACTACTTCTTCTCTCAGGTGTCCCACGTCTTTACCCGTGATTTCATATGATCAGGTGAATGGGATCCTAAAATCTATGAACAAAAGGAAGGCAACTAACCTGGATGGTATTCCTACTCGTGTTTTGATCAGGAAGTGTGCTTCCGAGCTGGCGCCTGTCCTCGTTCAACTCTACTCTCTTTGCCTTACTACTAATACTTTTTCTCTGTGCTAGAAGGGTGGATATGTTCAACTGATCCCGAAAAAAGAGCCGCTCTGAACCTTCCAACTATGGCCCTATTGCTCTTGTATTCCATCTAATGTATTTGAAACTCTCTTCAACTCTCATTTCCTTGACCATTTGGAATCTCACTCCCTTCTTTCAGACCACCAGTATGGTTTTCGTCGCTCGAGTTCTACTGGTGACATTCTTTCCTATCTTACTGATCTATGGTCTTCTGCCCTTAGAGACTTCGGGGAGTCTTGTGTGGTGGCGCTTGACATATTCAAGGTTTTTGACCGGGTATGGCATGCGTCTCTGCTCTCTAAGCTTCCTTCCTTTGGGTTTTCTACTTCTCTTTGCTTACTCATGTCAAGTTTCCTCTCAAATCGCTCCATATCAGCACTTGTTGATTTAGCGACTTCTTCTTCTTTCCCTATTAATTGTGGTGTGTTCCTCATGGTTCTCTTCTTTCTTTATTCTTATTTTCATCAACGACCTCCTCAGCTGTACTTCTAACTCTGTTCATTCTGATGACGAGGACTCAACTCTCCATTCTTCTACTTATTTCAAATCTGCTCCCTCTTTTGCCTCTAGAGTTACTTCTCGTCTTCAACTTTCTGATTCCATTCTTTTAGATCTGGATGAGATTTCCCGGTGGGGCCACCGCAACATTGTGAAATTCAACTCTTTGCAAACTCAACTTCTTCACATCTCTCTCTCTCTCTCTCTCAAAAACACCTCCCAACTTTCCTTTTTCCTTCGACGGTTCTCCCGTCTCAACTGTGAACGACATAAATATTCTTGGTCTGAACATAAACAAAAAAATTATCTTGGAAACCTCATATCACAACTGTTGCCAGGGTGGCCTCTAAGAAGCTGGGGGTTCTGTTCAGGTTGTGGGAATTTTTTTCTTCAGAACAGTTACTCCAATTATATAACGGTCTTATCCGTCCACATTTGGAGTGGTTCCGGTTCCACCCTTCTTTAGGATAAGGTTCAGTCTAAGGCTAAGACACTCTCTTTCTCTGTGACGTGACGTTGGCGCACTCTCTCATTTCTATAGGTCCTACAATGGCAGATGCTCCATTGAGTTGACCTCTCGCATTCCACCACCATTGCGTCGCCCTCGCAGTAAAAGGGGTATATATATATATATATATATATATATATATATAATATATATATATATATATATATATATATATATATATATATATATATATATATATATATATATATATATATATATATATATATATATATATATATATATATATATATATATATATATATATATATATATATATATATATATATATATATATATATATATATATATATATATATATATATATATATATATATATATATATATATATATATATATATATATATATATATATATATATATATATATATATATATATATATATATATATATATATATATATATATATATATATATATATATATATATATATATATATATATATATATATATATATATATATATATATATATATATATATATATATATATATATATATATATATATATATATATATATATATATATATATATATATATATATATATATATATATATATATATATATATATATATATATATATATATATATATATATATATATATCATGAATTTTGAGTGAGCTTGGCAAACTCTAGACTTCCACATTGTGGTACCTCCTTCTTTCCAGTCATCTCTGTTCAGTAGAAGACCCTTCCTTCGTCTTATTTGCCTGCTGTACTTAACCTACCTCTCTTCAAGTTCTCTGTTTACGCCCACCTGAGGGATTTACATTAAGTTCGGAATTGGATGTGTTTTTTTTCTCTTAATTATGCCCACTCCTTGAAAAGGGCTCTGCCTTGAATGGTGGCAACATGTAAATATATATATATATATATATATATATATATATATATTATTATATATATATATATATATATATATATATATATATATATATATATATATTATATATATATATATATATATATATATAGAAATGCCTAGACTCCACCTTTTCCAGAAGAGGTGCATGACTGGAACCACTCCAGATGTGTGACGCATACTCCATACAGGGGCGAACAACACCCCTATACAGAGCAAGCAACTGGGGTGGTGGGAAGAAATACTGAAGGCGCCTCAGAACACCCAACCTCTTAGAAGCTTGTTTAGAGATAGAAATAATGTGATCTTTTCAAGAAAGATCACGAGAAAAAGAAACTCCGAGAATATTGAGGACAAACGAAGGTTTGAGTTGAGTTTTTTCGAAGAAGATATCGTAGTTGTGTGGAAGATTGTGTCGAGTAGGGAGATGGAGGAATTGAGTTTTTGAGGCATTGAAAACGACCATGTTTTCTTTGCCCCAATTTGAAATGAGAGATAGATCAGAGGTTAGTTGCTTCCAAGGCCACCCTCCTTGCCTCTATTAACTTTCAAAATGAAAGGAGTAATGAAGGGTGGAGTCATCAGCATAGGAGTGGATAGGAGATGAAGTAATAGAAAGAAGGTCATTAATGAAAAACAGAAAAAGTGTTGGGGATAGGACAGATCCTTGAGGAACACCACTATTAATAGATTTATAGGATGAACGGTGGCCGTCTACAACAGCTGCTATAGAACGAAAAGAAAGGAAATCAGAGAGAAGGTCACAGAGAGAAGGATAGATTACGAAAGAGGGAAGTTTGGAAATCAAAGCTTTGTGCCAGACTCTATCGAAAGCTTTCGATATGTCCAGCGCCACAGACAAAAGAGCGGAGGACCAAGAGTCAGAGAGAAGGGAAAGAAGATCACCAGTAGAGCGTTTCTTACGAAAGCCATACTGGCGATCAGAGATAAGATTAGAAGAATTGAGATGTTTCCAAATCTTCCTGTTAAGGATAGATTCGAAAACTTTAGAAAGAACGGAGGTTAAAGAAATAGGACGATAGTTAGAGGGCTGAGAGGGGTCCCCCTTCTTCGGCACAGGCTGAATGAGAGCACGTTTCCAGCAAGAAGGGAAGGTTGAAGTAGAAAGACATAGACGAAATAGTTTACCAAGGCAGGGTGCAAGCTCGGAAGCACAAGTTTTGAGAACCACAGGAGGGATACCATCAGGACCGTACGCCTTCTTAGTGTTAAGCTCAGAGAGAGCTGAAGTGACAATTACAAATTACAATTTTAGGCATAAATGAGTTAGAGGGGGTTGAAGGAGTAGGAACAGCTCCGGAATCGTCTAAGGTTGAATTTAAGGCAAAAGTTTAAGCAAAGAGTTCAGCTTTAGGGTTTGCTGTCAGAGCACTCAGACACCTGAGTTTCAGTTAAGAACAAGAGATGAGGTCTAGAAGAAGAGAGGTGGTGTTCGACAAAGTGGAGATTAGAAAAAAGACCGCTAATGTTGAAGAAATTAATGAAAAATGAAGACTGTGCACCAGGGCAAGTCGGCATGGAGGTCTTGGTGGCGCCAACCCCATAACCGGAGGCCACCAACTCCCAAGTGGTGATGGGGGAAGGAGTAGATGAGGGTTTATATTTGGAATCCGCCCCTCTTGGATTCCCCGAGGCAGATTTAAGTTTTGAAATTTTGATAAATTTAATAGGTAATGTTAGTGTAAGTGTTTGTAAATATTGTAAGACACATGTGAATAAGGAGGAAGGTTGGAGCATAGGCATTCCAATGTGGGTCGAGGGTACACTAGAGACCCTCAGAGAAGATGAAACGCGAAAAGGAACGAACCAAAGGGCAACGGAGTGAAATGGAATGGTCTAGCCCATCCTATCAACCCGTGTGTTAAGCCTAGTGGGCGGTACTTGCATCGCTTCGGACTGCGCTACGTCCTCCCTTATATATATATATATATATATATATATATATATATATATATATATATATATATATATATATATATATATATATATATATATATATATATATATATATATATATATATATATATATTATATATATAGGGGAGGATAATAATATATATAATATATAATAATATAATATAATATAATATAATAATATATAATGGTACAGTGGTAAGGTGGAACCTATATTAAAAAGTGGTTCAGTGGTAAAGTGAAAGAAAGCCAGTTGTTATAACTGATGGGAATAATCTCCGGCATCCGCGATAGGCCTGGCCCAGCCAGCGGTATCCGCCGTGGGCCCAAGAAATCCAAGGATCTTCCTCGAAAGATCCTACTGACAGGACGAAAGTCCTACCTGGGGTATGGTGAAAAAAAATAAAATAAAAAATTAATAAAAAATAAAATAAAAATAAATAAAATAATTAAATATAATATATAATATATATATATATATATTATATATATATATATATAATATATATATAATATATATATATATATATATATATATTATATATATATATTTATTTATTCACTATCACCTTTCTCACTTTCAGCTATATATATATATATATATATATATATATTATATATATATATATATATATATATATATATATATATATATATATATATATATATATATATATATATATATATATATATATATATATATATATATATATATATATATATATATATATATATATATATATATATATATATATATATATATATATATATATATATATATATATATATATATATATATATATATATATATATATATATATATATATATATATATATATATATATATATATATATATATATATATATATATATATATATATATATATATATATATTATATATATATATATATATATATATATATATATATATATATATATATATATATATATATATATATATAGATATTTCGCTATCACCTTTTCCCTTTCAACTATATATATATATATATATATATATATATATATATATATATATATATATATATATATATATATATATATATATATATATATATATATATATATATATATATATATATATATATATATATATATATATATATATATATATATATATATATATATATATATATATATATATATATATATATATATGAGCGGCTCAGTAGCTCAGAAGATCGAGCTCTAGCTTGGCAAGCGAAAGGTTGAAGGTTCGAGTCCTGGTCAGAGTAGAAAAATTTGGGCAGGTCTCTCTTGCCCGCCCAATTAAGCGTAATAAGTACATCTGCGGAATGCTTACTGCAGGTGGGATCAAAGTCGGCATCCGTGATACACCTGTCCAGCCAGCGGATGTTTGCCTTCGGCCCATGAAACCTCCTGGTTCATCCTCGAATGAGCCTACTGACAAGGCTATTAACCTTTCCTGGGGGCGGATTTTGATTTTTGATATATATATATATATATATATATATATATATATATATATATATATATATATATATATATATATATATATATATATATATATATATATATATATATATATATATATATATATATATATATATATATATATATATATATATAGAAATTAATCTATTTTACTTTTTTTTTTTTTTTTACATTTCACCACCACTCATGGGCAGAACACTTTTCAAGGAGGGGGCATATACAAATAGAAAAAAGGAAGAAAATCCAATCAGACCTGAACCTAACTCACATCCCTCAGGTGGGCACACACGAAAGCGCTGAAGAGAGAAAGGTTAAAAACAGGAGGGAAAATAGATGATAGTTTAGAGTACCACAGCACAGATGTGGCTGGAAAGAAGAAGGCACCACAACGGGCAAGCCTGGGGTTTCCAGGATCCAGACAAAATTTGTGCGAAAGCAGGACATCCCTTGTACAACGAGGGCTACGCAATGGTGGAGGAATGCAAGAGGCCAATTCCCTCGAGCACCTATAGAAAAGAGAAAGTAGGTTACAGAGCTTTAGAGTCAACCCTATTCAAAGTTTGTAGGAACCGGAGCCCCCACAAATGTGAGAACAGTACTCTATACATGGGCGAATAAGATCCCTATATAATTGGAGTAAGTGTTCAGAAGAAAAAAATTATTGCAATCTGAATAGTGCTTCCAGTTTCTTAGAGGCCGCTTTAGCAACCATTGTGATATGTCTTTTCCAAGACAATTTATTGTTTATGTTTATACTAAGAATGTTAAAAGGTGAGAGGGGAGAGCCATGGAAGGAGATAGGAAAGTTGGGAGGTGCTTTATAGTGGGAGATGAGAAGAAAGTGAATTTTTAAAGAGTAGAATTTCACCAGGTTGCCATTACCCCACCGTGAAATCCCATCCAGATCCACAAGAATTGAATCGGAAAGTTGAAGACGAGAAGCAACTCTAATAACTCGAGAAGCAATTTAATAATTACTTAATTTGTATTGATGAAATTTATACTGTCTACTAAAGTCTTTAAAATATCCGCTAAACTAAGATTTTTTTTTTTAAGCTGAATTTTTATTTTTATTTTTTCTAGTTTCCTTGGCTACTGTAATATTTTTGTTTGTAAAATTTAAAATGAGTAAAATAAAAATTTATTAATAAATTTGATTTTGAATCAAATATAATTCAAGCTAATTAAAAATTAAGTAAATCTAGCCACACTTGATCTAGCAACATTGTCATGTCACTACTTCAACATTTCTGGGTTCCATGTCACTACTTCAACATTTCTGGGCAATGTCACCAACTCCATTCCTTGATTTTTTCTGCTTATTCAAGCAAAGGTTTGTCATAACTCACATCTTATATCAATGCTGCAAAGACTCTTATTCTCTGCCATAATCTTGGCATTTTTATACTAATATAATAGAAAACAACAGTTTTTTACAGCAGTAGCCACTGAAAATAAAAATATTATTGGCCTACTACTTTTGCAATAATAGTTTTTTCCTTTTTGTCTTTTTTATGAGTTTTAAGTCTCTCTGAAAATTCTGAAACCAAACCAGTGACAAGTATTAATCAATGGAGAAGGTTTTCAGCATCTTAATTTGGATTTGTTTTTGCTAAAAACAGATTAAAATTCAATTTATATATTTCTTTGTGAATATTTTGAGAGTAGAGAAAATGACCCCATATTATATATTTAAATACTAACTTATTTTCCACAATTTAAATAAATATTTATTAAAATTGGATTTATCAAATGTAATTTTATTTTATGAGACAAAATAAAATGCTAATAAAGCGTATTTTATTTTGGAAGACTTGACTCAACCATAATTGTAGGATGTAAGTCATATTAAAAAGGCAGAAAGCTCAGTAATAGAAGATTATTTCACCTAAATTTATCCCCATATGTTTTGATCATTTTTTTTTTTTTTGTAATTTTTATTATTGTATAATTTTCCTATAAAGTTTCTTTTACATATATTTTTTTAAAGTAAAATTGTAAAAATTTATTGAGTGTTAAAATCTTTCTATTTTTCTATTTAAAAATTAAATAATTTTTCAATTTATTTTTTAGTAAAAATTAAATTTTTTTCCGTAAATAAGAAAATTCCTCAAAATGGCAGCATTTAACATTGAAATGGTGTTTGTTTTTTTGCTAGAGAGAAAACTTGCGATTATTTCAAGTTCCAAGATATAATATCATCGGTCATTGACATGAAATTTATATGAACCCTCACTTGGCCAGGAATCATCTTCGAGAAGATGGGTAGAGTTATAATCTCCTTTGGCTTTACAGTAGGAGAATTTTAATCATTTTATCATAGTAGTAGTAACTTTAGGATTCTGTTCACGAAATTAGGTTCATCTTTCCAGCTCACATTGACAGACTCAACTTGATCCTCTCTGTTGTTCTTAGATTTATTTGACCTTTAATTATTGATCAAGTTGAGTTAGGAAATTTATCAATAATTACATCTGATTGATTTGACCATTTATTTTATCGTACCGAGCACCTTCCTTCTTTATTCGGAGTTTTGAAGGCTCTTACTCTTTGGGTCAAAAGAAAGTTATCCTACTTAAGCTATTTAGATTACCCTTTATTTAAGAATTTTTTTTTACTTCATTCGCTGTTACTAAAAGCTTCCCTCCAAGTTTTTACCATGGAAATCAAAATCAACAAAACACTATCCCCCTCATCTATTTTTACCTATTATTGATGAACTTGTTTTATGTTGAGTTTATTGCAGTGTTCTTTCATTAAATTGTATTTAACGTTATACTAATTCGCTTAGGTCAAAATTTCTTAAGAGAATAATCAAAGAACTGCATAATAAGCTCTTTCAGGGATTTCTGCCTAACATATAATCATATATATATATATATATATATATATATATATATATATATATATATATATATATATATATATATATATATATATATATATATATATATATATATATATATATATATATATATATATCTATATATCTATATATCTATATATATATATATATATATATATATATATATATATATATATATATATATATATATATATATATATATATATATATATATATTATATATATATATATATATATATATATATATATATATATATATATATATATATATATATATATATATATATATATATATATATATATATATATATATATATATATATATATATATATATATATATATATATATATATATATATATATATATATATATATATATATATATATATATATATATATATATATATATATATATATATATATATATATATATATATATATATATATATATATATATATATATATATATATATATATATATCCAACTGGTGAACTCACCACTTTTCAATCCAGTACAACCTTGAGGAGTTGGCGCATCTCCCTACAAGTATCCCTGACCGCCTTGGTGATGAACCCAGCATACTTGAATTTTTCCCAACTTCTTATCCTTTTCCTTAAACTGTTAAACTCTTTCCTCTTTTGGGCATCTGATCACATTCTTATCCTTGTTTCTTGTCCTGTCTTTTCAAATCTTCCGCAAGAACCGCACCAGAATTTGGCTAGATGTTTCTGATATTTCAATGCCGCTAAATGGTCTGACTTGCGGTTGTCCTTTTCTGATATCCCATGGAATGATTACTGTTTCGGTGGGAATGGTCTCTCGGGGTGTGTAGAGCGCATAAGCAAGGTGATTCTCACTGGCCTGGAGGTGTACATTTCATATTCTTTCCCTTCTAATAAACCTATCAAATCTTGGTTTAACTCTGCTTATTCTCGTGTTATCCGCCGCAGAGACGATGCCTTCAGGGATTACCGTCGTCTTCAAATTTCAGAAACATATGCAACTTATATTTCATCCCGGAATTGCGAAAAATTTATTCTGCGTAGCACCAAAAAGTAATTTCTTCATTTAAAATGCAATAATCTTTCTGGTTCTTAATCCTCACGCCTATTCTGACATTTTTCCTTAAATGTCAACTCTAACTTTGCTTCTTTCTCTTTCCCTCCTATAGTGTCTTCTGATGGTACAACTGCCGTTTGGCCTTCCTCTAGAGTTGAATTCTTCGCTTAAATTCTTGCCTCTAATTCCCTTAGACGTATCCGGAGCTGTTCCAGCTCCTTCAACCCCCTCCAACTCATTTATGCCTAAAATTGTAATTTATTCTAAAGGATATAAGTCATATTGAAAGGAAATGCCGCCACAATTAAAAAGGCTTTCGATGATATTGATCAAGAAAAGATAGAAGCCCTAGACTTGTATCTGTATCATACTGTCTTTGGAGTATAACCTCTCTTCTAGACAATATATTATTCCCCAATTCCATCTCTTCACTGCAATTCCATTTTTCTCTATTTTTTCATTTCTGTTCTATCTGAGCTTAAACACTAAGAAGGTGTAGGGTCCTGATGGTATCCTTCCTGTGGTTCTCTAAACTTGTGCTTACGAGCTTGCACCCTACCTTGGTAAACTATTTTCGTCTATGACTTTATGCTTCAACCTTCCCTTCTTGCTGGAAACGTGGGCTCACTCAGGTTCTGCCGAAAAAGGGAAACTCCTCTCAACACTCTAACTACTATTCCCTTTCGTTAACCTCCGTTTTTTCAAAAGTTTTCGTACCAATCATTAACAGGAAGATTTGAAAACACCTTAATTCTTCTAATCTTATCTCTGATCGCCAGTATAGCATTAACTATCCAGAACTTGTATTGTATTCTTCTTCTTTTCCGTCTTTCAGACTCTTGATCCTATGCTCTTCGGCATTTCGGTGAATCTTTTGCTGTCGCTCTGAACATATCAAAAGCTTTCGATAGAGTCTGGCACAAAGCTTTGATTTCCAAACTTGCCTCTTTCGGAATCTATCCTTCTCTCTGTGACCTTCTATCTGTGGCTTTCTCTCTGACTTCGTTTCCGGTCGTTCTATATCAGTTGTTGCAGATGACCACCGTTCATCCTTTGAATGTATTAATAGTAGTGTTTCTCAAGGATCTGTTCTATCCCCAACATTTTTTGTTTTTCTTTAATGATATTCTCTCTGTTACTTCATCCCCTATCCACTCCCATGAAAGGCATTTAAAAGGTATCCCTCCCAACAGCAGTTAATATAAGCAAGAAAGGTAGCCTTGGAGCAACTGACCTCTGATCTATCTCGCATTTCTAATTGGAGTAGAGAAAAAATGGTCTTGTTCAATGCCACCAAAAATCAATTCCTCCATCTCTACTCGACACAATTTTACCCACAACTATGATATTTTCATCGAAAACACAACTCAAAACTTCATCTCTCCTTAATATTCTTGGTGTTTTTTTCTTGTGATCTTTCTTGAAAAGATCACATTGCTTCTCTTTCTAAACAAGCTTTAAGAGGTTGGGTGTTCTGAGGCGCCCTGAGAATTTCTTCACTCCCATCCCAGTTGTTTGCTCTTTAGAGGGATGTTTTTCTCCCCTGTATGAAGTACGTCTCACACATCTGGGGTGGATCCACTCATACATCTCTTCTTGAAAAGGTGGAGTCTAGGGCTTTTCGTCTTATCAACTCTCCTGGTCTCACTAATTCTCTTCAATCTCTTGCTGCTCGTCGAATTGTTGCGTCACTATTTCTATACTATCGCTATTACAATGAACACCACTCTTCTGAACTCTCTCGTAGCATACCTCCTTCACTGAGAAGAGCACATGCGACACATCTTTCTACACTGTCTCATCCTTTCTCTGTTCAACTTTCTGATCCAAGACTAAACCGCTATTCTGAATCTTACATGTTAACATAAAAATGGTGATCTTTCACCCAGTTCACTTATTTACTTTAAATATTATTCTAGTTATATTTTTCCTTTCTTATGGATCTTATCGATCTCTGGTATTTCCATTCCTGTCTCTTATCTTGAATATATATTCTTGTCATGCGTTGATTTTTAAAGATTTTCTGAGCATGAAACTGCTTTCTGGTCCTGATATGTAGTTCGTTAATTTCACATTTATACCAGTTAATGATACCGTATCCGTAAGTTACCATTGTTATAACATGCATCTTAACTGCTTCAATTGTTTTGTTTTTAATTCATTTTTAAAAAGTCAGTCTATATTTTCTTTCCATATTTTCTTTTTCATAACGTTATTCTCTATTTTATGTGATCCCTCTATACAAAGGTATTTAAAAGTTGCATCCGGTTCTAGTTTTTTAATCTTTGTTTGCGTCTAAAATAATATTTTCAGTTTCTACTTTCTTTCCATTTTTAACTGTACGAAAACACATTTCTCAAGTCCAAATTCCATTTCTGTGTCATCTGTAAATGTTTTCAGTACAATAACCTTCCTTTCTCTCTCTTTCCTGCTTAGTGAGTACAGATTTAATTTGTCCATATAACATTTGTCCATATAACAGTTGCTTTGATTTTTCCTCATTCCTATGGTTGACTGTATATCATTATTAAGTATGTTGCTCAAGGTGTTTAATGCCAATACAAACATTAAGGGAGATATTGAATCACCTGGGGATATTTCACTTCTAATTTTAATCTCATCCAATTTAATTATTTCTCTTTTGTAGAGTAGTTTTATATTTATATTCCGTCAGAGCATAGCACTCAATAAGAAATTTTTGGTTTTTTAATTTATTTTATAGATCCACATGACTTCTTCAAGCCATGAAGGAAACACCCCGTCATAGACCTTACGATGGTCTATACAGAACATGCCTTCTTTTTTTCTTTTAAACTATTCACCTGTTTTCAACTTCCACCTTATTTTTTAGCCTGTTCCTTTGTTTTAAACTACTTTTCTTCATTCTTTTTGCTCTTCATTTAATATATTGTTACTAATTATGCGTTTCTATATAGTCGTTGTTAGTATTATAAATCAGGGTTTTATAAATCCGTTGGTAGGTAAACTATTGATCTATATTTACTGGCTTAGTGTATCTTCTCTGATTTTGATAACGATATCGTTTCTCCTATGGCAAACCACTCCGGAATCTCCTCTGTTCTTTTAATTATGATATTAAAATGTCCGTATGTGGACCTACTTGAACAGTGATTTTCTTAACCTATCTATTACAGACGTTTTCCAGTTATTCATTTTTTTAACATTCTTAACCTCTAAATGTTATACTACTATGAACATCACCTCTATGACATTTGTGATTTCACGGTTGTTTTTAATAATTATGTTGAATGTTTGAATGTTGTGCATTAATATTTGAATTTCCCTATGTTTCCTGTAGAATATCCCTGAATCTCCTTTAGAAATTTATATTAAAGTTTTTCTGAAGGTTTTCGCACTTTTTTAGTTTTTTTGATTTTCCTGCTAGTAATAACTTTTCTCTGATTTATCCATGAGTTAATACATCTCCCTTCTTAACTCTCTCTTGTCTCTCGGTGTAGCATATATTTAGCCATTTTACTCAAGCATTTTCATTTGAGTTTCAGCATTTAGATTTTTTCTTAATTTAATGATAGTTGCTATACTGTGAAATCTAGCATCAGTGGTGTTTCCAACTTTATTCCTTTCCAGAATTCCTCCCTATAAAAGCATTTTTCTTCTCCTCTTCGATATTCCATTTCTCTGGAACTGTTGATATCCTCCATATAACGAGCACTAGAAACTTTCTATTTTTTCTCCACTGACTATGTTGTTCTGTCTTCTTCTCTGTCATATCTGCAAATATGGTGATCTTCAGAAGTTGTGGGGTCTACCAGACAACTCACTTTGTGGAGGACGAGTCCCGTCCGTCCCTTTGTTTTGGGCTTTATAAGTTCCTCAAAGAAATAAAATTGCGTTTGGAGAGATTGCTTGATTCACTCCTAAGAACTCCGTTACTCTTCCCCCAGCCTTTCACCTCTCCCAAGGAATGAAGTTGGTTCTTTACCAGGGTTTCTGATACCCTGGCACGATTTACTTACCTTTGGTTGGATAATTCCAGTGACTGATTGTTCGCTCTTAGAAACTTGGAGGCATGGGTGACCTAACATGTTCATTTCATTGTAACATAATGGCAACACTATTTTCTATCATTATCGAAGGAATCCCCCCCCCCCCCACAAACAATTTAAGGTTTGGAAGAATCAAATTCCGACCTCTGGTTTATCAGATATATGTATGTATGAAAATGTGCTTTGCATGCATTACTAATATTTTAAATCTGAATTTTTGCATTTCTGTAAATGCGTTTTTGAATATGGTGTATACTCATATGCATAAAAATTAAATATTTATATATATATATATATATATATATATATATATATATATATATATATATATATATATATATATATATATATATATATATATATATATATATATATATATATATATATATATATATATATATATATATATATATATATATATATATATATATATATATATATATATATATATATATATATATATATATATATATATATATATATATATATATATATATATATTATATATATATATATATATATATATATATATGTATAATTTTCTCTTTCTTTCTAAAAAATTTTCACTTCTTTCTCTCTATATATAGGGGTGTTGTTCTCCCCTATATGGAGTTCGCCTCAAATATCTGGGATGGTTCCACTCATACATCTCTACTTAAAAAGGTAGAGTCTAGGACTTTCCATCTTATAAACTCTTTCACTCTCACTAACTTTCTGCAGTCTCTCTCTGCCCTTCCAATTGCTGCGTCACTCTCTCTATACAGTGGACACTGCTCTTCTGAACTCAACAGTCGCATACTTCCTCTTTTGAGAAGGGTTCGTACGACACGTCTTTCTACACAGTCTCATCCTTTCAGAGTCTTCTTCTCTGATCCCAGAACTAACAGCTATGCTCAGTCTTTCCTGTACTCTACTGATAAAGTCTGGAATACACTCACTATATCTATTTTTCCTAACTTCTTATGATTTGCTCATGTCGGCTTTCAATCGCCCATGATTAAGATATTTTCTAACTGGAGGAAAGCCTCTGATCTTTCCCCATTAGAATATATATATATATATATATATATATATATATATATATATATATATATATATATATATATATATATATATATATATATATATATATATATATATATATATATATATATATATATATCACCTTTCCCACTTTCGTGGGGTGGTGCCCGCCACAATTTCCTAACGAACATACTCATTCCTACCTTTCAAACCCTTTCACCACCGCCCTCCATCTCACTCTGTCTTCCGCAAGTCTACTACCCTCATCTAAACTAAAATTTCTTCTAACCAAAATCTCTCTCACTCCATCCATCCATCTCCACTTTGACCTTTCCCTACTCCTACCACCATCCACCTCGGATCTAAGTACCTTGCCCACCATTCTGTCCTCATTCATTTTACACACTATCCAAACCATTTTAGCACACTCTCCTCCGCTCTATACACTACACCCCTCTTCCATTTACACATCTCCCTTATTCCTTCATTTCTAATCCTGTCAGTTCTTCTCAATTTACATACGGCTCTCAAACCTTTCATTTCAAAGACATTCAAACTTTTCCTCGCCCGAGCACTTTTCATTAATGTTTCTCACACTTATACATTACAGAAGGCAAACACACACACTCAAACATTCTTATCTTTATTTCTTTAGAATTTTTTCTTTTCTTCCATACTTCTCTTAGGCCCCCCCAACACTTTCATTCCCTCTTCCACTCTATTCTTCTTTCATTTTCCATCCCACCCTTACCTTCCACCAACATTACTAGATATTTGAATTCATCCGCCTCCTCAAGTTTCCATTCCGCCACTTCTAAACCCCACATTCTTCACTTAATATCTCCTCATCCCCATCTCCAATCCTCATAACCTTACTTTTCGCTGGAATGACTTTCAATCTCATGTTTGCACATTTTCCCTCAAATTCTCTAACAAGTATTCTCAACTTTTCTCCAGATTCTGCCACCAACACCGCATCATCTGCAAAAAATAAAACGTTCATATCCCATTCACCCTCCATATTTCTCAACCTAATACCCTTCCCTTCTCTCTCCATTTCCCTACCTATTCCATCCATCAATAGATTAAATAACCATGGCGACAATACACACCCCAGACTCAATCCCACTCCTATACTAAACCAATCCCAAAGTTCCCTCTTCACCCTCACTCTTGATGTACAATTCGCAGAAAAAGCTTTGTTCCCCTTCAGTTTTTTCCCTTTCAACCCCCTTTCCAATAGTATTTTATATATATATATATATATATATATATATATATATATATATATATATATATATATATATATATATATATATATATATATATATATATATATATATATATATATATATATATATATATATATATATATATATATATATATATATATATATATATATATATATATATATATATATATATATATATATATATATATATATATATATATATATATATATATATATATATATATATATATATATATATATATATATATATATATATATATATATATATATATATATATATATATATATATATATATATATATATATATATATATATATATATATATATATATATATATATATATATATATATATATATATATATATATATATATATATATATATATATATATATATATATCTTATATATATATATATATATATATATATATATATATATATATATATATATATATATATATATATATATATATATATATATATATATATATATATATATATATATATATATATATATATATATATATATATATATATATATATATATATATATATATATATATATATATATATATATATATATATATATATATATATATATATATATATATATATATATATATATATATATATATATATATATATATATATATATATATATATATATATATATATATATATATATATATATATATATATATATATATATATATATATATATATATATATATATATATATATATATATATCACCTTTGTTGGGGAAAGGTGAAATAATACATACATACCTAGTCAAATTAAAGACCAACATGACCTGATACACGCGTTTGAAAGAAGTGCATAAGTCAAAAGAAGTTGAAAAAATAGATAAAAGAAATGTGTTCCAGACTTTGCCGGTAGAGTACATTGAGCATAGCGGTTAAGTCTGGGGTCAGAGAGTGATAAAGAAAGTATGAGACTGTGTAGAAAGACGAGTCGCACAAGCCCTTCTCAGTGGAGGAGGTATGCGACGAGAGAGTTCAGAAGAGCAGTTTCCGTTGTTATATCGATAGTATAGAGAGAGTGACACAACAGTTTGAAGGGCGGAAAGAGATTGGAGAGAGTTAACGAGAGCAGGAGAGTTGATAAGATGAAAAGTCCTAGACTCTACCTTTTTAAGGAGAGCTGTATGAGTGGAACCACCCCAGATGTGTGAGGCGTACTCCATACAGGGGCGAACAACACCCATATACAGAGAAAGCAACTGGAATGGAGTGAAGAAATTCTGAAGGTGCCTCAGACCACCCAATTTTTAGAAGTTTGTTTAGAAAGAGAAGTAATGTGATCTTTACAAGAAAAATTATGAAAAAAAGATAGACCAAGAATATTAAGGAGAGAGGAAAGTTTGAGTTGCGTGCTTTCGAAGATATCATAGTTGTGTGGAAAATTGTGTTGAGTAGAGAGATGGAGGGATTGAGTTTTTGAGGTATAGAAAACGACTATGTTTTCTCTGCCCCATTTTGAAATGCGAGATTGATCAGAGGTTAGTTGTTCCAAGGCCACCCTCCTTGCTTCTATTAGCTGTTGTTGAGTGGATTCATCAACAAAGGCGTGGATAGGAGATAAAGTAATGGAAAGAAGGTCATTTATAAATGGCAGAAAATATGTTGGGGATA
>SEYY01020217.1:52500-60717 GCA_009176605.1 Armadillidium nasatum
ATATATATATATATATATATATATATATATATATATATATATATATATATATATATATATATATATATATATATATATATATATATATATATATATATATATATATATATATATATATATATATATATATATATATATATATATATATATATATATATATATATATATATATATATATATATATATATATATATATATATATATATATATATATATATATATATATATATATATATATATATATATATATATATATATATATATATATATATATATATATATATATATATATATATATATATATATATATATATATATATATATATATATATATATATATATATATATATATATATATATATATATATATATATATATATATATATATATATATATATATATATATATATATATATATATATATATATATATATATATATATATATATATATATATATATATATATATATATATATATATATATATATATATATATATATATATATATATATATATATATATATATATATATATATATATATATATATATATATATATATATATATATATATATATTGTTGCAAATTAATCATCTGCAACCAAGGATATGAGTGGAGATAGAACTTGATATTCCAGTGTGGTTTTTTTTTAAAAAAAAGAGTATCGTATTACGCCGCTAAAATTGTACGTATATAAGTACGTTCTTCAACAGACTCCGATCTAACTGTACTTCTTGAGTTGTCAATTTCCTTTTATTAAAAACCTTCATATTTTTTGATAAAGAAAGCCATTATCTTTCATTCTTCTATTAAAAGCTATTAAATATAAATAACGATTTAATAATATATTACTTTAAAAATTAAAAGTAATAATTTAAAACTTTAAATGGACTGAATTATTCATCTGGCGATAGCTGGAGTCCGGAACTCATGGGAAGTATGTCAGATGACAGAATTGCCACACATTCCAAGTTTTTTTATCTTAAAAATATTTCAATGAGATATAAGATGAAATTATTGCTATTACAATGATTGTAACTGTATTCAAATGTACAAACTAAAATTTATTATATTTTTTCATATGACTAATGAAAAAAGTTAGTCATAGAAATGAAATTTACATTTTTAATTTACTCTTTAAGGTTGGCAAAATTTGGTTTACAATATGGCCGAAAATTATTGTGTTTGTAATATATTTACGTTTAAGTTCTTAAATAAGTTAGAAGCTTTATATTCAACGAAGAGAATATTTATAAAACAAACAAAATTACATATTTTAATTTTATTAAACATATGTAACTATTTGTCAGTTTTAAAGATTACAAACTTATTTTTTATTATTAATCTAGTGATATTTTGCAACGATTTTTATAGTAATCATAGTAAAACACCTGGTTAATGAAAGGTGTCTCTGGAATGCACTAGAGAATGGGAAGAGAATAAAGAAAACTATTATTTTAGGGGTAATTGAAGCCTTTACGTCGCAGCTTATACCTGTTCAGCCAATTTAAAAATTAGAAGAAAACACACACTTCTCCTGTTAAAAGATTTTCTTGTTTTTTATTTAAGAAACAGAATTACTTTTCCGTTGTCTAGCGGAGTATAAAAAGGTGGAATTTGCATACTTTCGCTTATTCTAGCTCGTTCTTTATTATGAGAAGGTGTTAGAATTTTTAACCTGCAAATATCATGGAACTGTAGTCTTACCTCCCTTGTATCATTTTAAAGCGTTTATTTAGTTCCATTATTTTAAATTTGATTTGCAGGTTAAATTATTATCTTTTTTACATTTTTGCATAGTCGTTTAGACTATTGCAACCCCAGTTAGGTTATAACCTCATTTTATTTGAGGGAGACAATAAGTCGAGGGTTGAGTTGTTTCTTTTTTTTATAAAACAACTTGACGGAAAATTTATTAACTTTGCTCGATTTGGTTTAATTCTTAGTTAGGTTTTTTTCGGTACGCCTCACCTATTTCGGTAAGTTAAGATGAAAAGAAAGTACCGTCTTTTTTCTGACAATTTAATTCCGAAGTTATTACTTTTCTAGAATTTTCTAGCTTTAAGAGAAGAGAAGCTTGTTAGATCTTCCCTTCTCAGGTGAGTACTAAGAGGAAAATTCTATTGGAGTTTTAACTTAGTCTTTCCTTATTTTGGCTGACTTCTTACGCGAAGTTGCAGAATATTGAGTTCTGTCTTAAATTCTGTAACTTCCCACGTTAAAAAACAGTCAACCAAATTATTTTATTTTCAGATGTGAGGTATTCATCAGTAGCTAGGGAATTCCGGTTATTTCAAGTCCTTTACTATTTCTCTTACTATTTTTCGGTGAAACTTAAACACCTTCTTTGGTGTTCAAAAAATAACATTCACAGTTTTGCCAACAACACTATGCTACACTGTTAGGTTTTTTTCATTTTTTGTTTTTAGTTCCATATAAACATTTAACCCATTAATGCCCGAAATTAAAAAAGTTTGAATTTTTTTTTAAAATTTGGATATATAGTCTATTTTAGTCCTAGAAATGTCAATTTCCAAGAATTTTTTAAAAATTCCGTCTCTTTCACAGATTTTTAGGCCGTGTCTTTTTAGACACAGTGGGCATTAGCGTTAACAAGAACTCGAAAATTAGATAATGATAGTTTTTGCTAAAGTTATATTATTTTTATTATTATTAAGATATATATATATATATATATATATATATATATATATATATATATATATATATATATATATATATATATATATATATATATATATATATATATATATATATATATATGATATTTAACAAAGCATTCATATGCATGAAGACCTACATTGCATTTTGTGCAACGATATTGTACGGATATTCTATAGATTGCACATCTCCTACGCTTCTCTATTCTGTCTAGTAAATTCAAGAAGAGGAATGCTTTCAATATTACGGTATAGCATCCACAAATTGGACAACACTACCATTTAGGCAATACCAAAACCAATTTTTTATCATATTCTAATTCGGTACAATGCTCGCATTTTTTCGAACAAATCCACTCCTCCCATGTTTTTATTAATACAGTTTTACGATATTTGGTATGACTGCTTGTTTTTTCTCTCCTTTGCTCCAACGTTTGCAACTACCAATTTCAAAGATGTTTTTTTTATTGAGTGTTGTAAACCATAGGTTACTTGACTGTTGTCATTCCATCAAACAAGAATAACACCAGGGCCCCAACATGTCTTTTTCAAGTCCTTCAAAGGAGAATTCTCAATTTTGTAACTTCGGATTGATCCAATGCAAAACAATGTTAGTTGCAAGGGTGTCCATCAATGAAAGTGATGTAAAATAATTGTCCATATATATGAACGACAATTCAGGAACGCATCCTAAGCACAGCTTCTCTGTCACAGAAGACCCTTCTGTCTTTCCAGGTATCTTGTCCCCTCCTCCTGTATATGGATGAAACTTGATTATGTATCCTTCTGGTGTAGTTAGGCACCAAAATTTGAACCCAAATCTAATAGGTTTTCCTCTAATAAATTGCTTCATGGAATGATGTCCATAATATGGCTCCATAGCTTCGTCTAAAGAAAATTTACTGCCAAGAGGGTCGATGAAATTAAAAAATTTGTGGTTCTATGAGGGGTCAAATTTTGTACACTTTGTCGTTAGGATCAATGGTCATATTATCATTGAAATGTAGAAATTGGTGAATTATTTCAAACTTATTTCTCCTTATAGAATTATTAACCAAATTGTTGTTTGAATCGGGACGTCTTTCCCAGTACATTCTTCTAAATGGAAGTTTGTTGTAACCGGACAGCAAAAGAATTCCGAAATAAATGTACAATTCATCGACAGAAAGTGTAAATTGTTGGTCTCGTTTTTTGAGAAGCATATTTTACAGATTCTCTGCATGTATGATCCATAAATTCTATTGTAAGTCTTTTTCTTATTGCTCTTAGCTCTGCTGATTGAGATGAAACTCCCTTCCCAAGGTTTCTAACATTGTGAGGAATTCCTCTGCATCACTTTTGGCGTCGTCTCTATCAGACTCCCCACCATCCGGAGGTGGATTGAGAACAATATCAAGATCTGCCACATCAATCTCAGTACTTACAAATTTAGCTTGCTCATCATTTTCTAGTATATTAAAGATTTTCTCTGTACCTCTCATAATATCAAGTTTTTTAGAAACCATATTTTGCTGAAAATTATATATATATATATATATATATATATATATATATATATATATATATATATATATATATATATATATATATATATATATATATATATATATATATATATATATATATATATATATAAATTATGGCATCCGCATCCGCAGAGCATCTTCATCAAAATTAACATTCGTTTCCGCAATTGCGAAAATTCAACATCCGCATGCGCACTTTCGAAAACTCTATATCCGTATCCGCAAATGAGAATATATATATATATTTCAGCTACAATAGCAAGTAAAGATGAAATCGAAAGTTTCTGAATCAAAAATAATTCAAAAATTTGTTAACGTTACTTCCCACTGTGTCTAAAAAGACACGCGGAAAAATAACACCCTATAAAATTTATTTCACTAATAAAATATTCGTTTTCGCATTTTCAGCGTACAGTACAATTACTAATAAGTAAAAAAAAAATAAAAAATAACTTATCCAAACATACAAGTACCCCAAAAAACACTTACAAGTCAATGCATGTCAGCACTGACGCTCATCAAAAATTTTACTACTGAAATTATTGCGTGTAGAAACGAAAAAAAAAAATTTTGAGGGAAACATTGAAATAAATAGCTAGAAGAATCATTCCTTAGAATAACCATTCGTACCAAAACCAAAAAAAAATTTAAAATATATTATTTTTTAAATATTTTATGAGGTCATGTTTTACGTGTCTAAATAGACACAGTGGGCATTAATGGGTTAAAGAGTTAGACTACATCATTATATTATAAAAGGTATAATTATATATATGGTAATAAACTAACTCATTGAAAATCTTCACCAGAACAAATGAAGAACTGGAACTGTATATAATATATCAAATAATTTAAGAGTTTGCTCGAAAAGTAACGAAGCAAATTCTTTAATCTTAACTCAATTTATTTAAGGGTGACGATTGATTTATTAAACTCATTATTTATTAAGTTGACGAAGGATTACTTACTACTAAATATTAGTTGTAATTAGTTTATTTTTTTTTTTTTTTTTTGACTCTTTAACAAATATTTTTGTATATTATTTTACATTAATTAGATATAAGTTATATATTATTTTATTTTATTCATTTTTTTGTAAATAATTAACATCTCATATGATAACAAAATCATATTAACGTAAATTCCACAACATTTGAATTATATTTTATTTTATTATATTCACTACAGACTCCTTTGACTATCTTTATAATAAAAAGAAACATGAAAATTATTCTCCCTTTTATCCTCTCGCTTCCTTCAGTTCTGAAGGCAAGTCTCTTCATTTAATTTCGGATCAAGCCATTCTTAAATATCTTAGAGTATAGTTTTCACAATTCTTTTGAGATGGTTTGGTTCGAAAGGAGAGGGTAGGAAGGCTAAAGTTTTATTTTAAATAGATTATTTATTTAATATATAAAATAATTAAAGACCCAATCTTTGGCTACTCCTTTGTTATCTGACGAAAGGGGTCGTTTCATTTGAAGAAACAAAGGAGTAGGTGGAATGTGATCCAAATGAAGTTTAGAGTTAGCAATTAGAGTTGTTAATTCTCCTCATTTGCATTTCTCATTTTAAATTCGAAATACAGTCCACTACCATCTTTTAAATGCAAATGAGTGTATCCTTTAAATTAAAATTATCTTAGTTATTTCTTCATTTGGAAGTCAGCTGAGTCAGGAGGTTGTTAGGGAGGGAAAATATTTTTTTGCTTTTTTCCTTTCTGATAATCTCATGATTATTAGTTGACTGCAGTATAAAATCTGACACAATATATATATATATATATATATATATATATATATATATATATATATATATATATATATATATATATATATATATATATATATATATATATATATATATATATATATATATATATATATATATATATATATATATATATATATATATATATATATATATATATATATATATATATATATATATATATATATATATATATATCCAGAACTGCCTTGAGCAGTTGGTGCAGCTCCCTACCCGTATCCCTGACCATCTTGGTGATGAACCCAGCATACTTGATCTTTTCCTAACTTCTTATCCTTCTCCTTACACTGTCAAACTCTTTCCTCCTCTTGGTTCATCCGGTCACTTTCTTATATCTGTGTCTTGTCCTGTCTTTTCAAGTCTTCGGAAAGTATGGCCCCCGATTTCGGCCAGGAAACGTTTCTGACAATTTGGTGCCACTAACTGGTCTGACTTGCAGTTGTCCTTTTCTGATTTCCCATGGAATGATTACTGTTTCCGTGAAAGAGGTCCCTCTTAATGTGCAGAGCACATAACAGAGGTGATTCTCTCTGATACGGAGGCGTACATTCAATTTTCTTTCCCTTCTTTTAAGACTAAATAGCCTTGGTTCAACTCTGCTTGTTCTCGTGCTATCCGTCGCAGGGAGGCTGCCTTCAGGGATTACCATCGTCTTCAAACTCCAGAAACTCACGCAACTTATATTTCATCCCGGAATCGTGCAAAATCTATCCTTCGTAACACCAAAAATTCTTTTTTTCCGTAGAAAATGCAATAATCTTTCTGGATCCTCTTCTTCAGGTTCTTTCTGGTATTTTGAAAAAAAAATGTAAACTCTAACTTTGATTCTTCCTTTTCCCTTCCTTTAGTCTCTTCTGACTTTTTAACTGCCTTGTTTCCTTCCTATGAAGCTCAACTTTCGCTCAAACTTTTGGCTGTAATTCAACCTAAGATGATTCCAGAGCTGTTCCTATTCCTTCAACCCCCTACAAATCATTCATGCCTAAAATTATAATTTCTTCAAAAGACGTCATTTCTGCTCTCTTTCAGCTTAACGCTAAGAAGGTGTACGGTTCTGATGGTATCCCTTCAGAAGTTCTCAAAACTTGTGCTTCCGAGCTTGCACCTTGCCTTGGTAAACAATTTCATCTATACCTTTCTACTTCAACCTTCCCTTCTTGCAGGAAAAGTGCACTCATTCATCTTGTGATGAAAAAGGGAGACCCATCTCAACCCTTTAACTACCGTCCAATTTTTAACCTCTGTTCTTTCTAAAGATTTAAAATCTATCCCTAACAGGAAAATTTGGAAACACCTCAAATCTTCCAATCTTATATTTGGTCGACAGTATGGCTTTCGTTAAAAACACTCTACTGGTGATCTTTTCTTTCTCTGTGACACTTGATCTTTCGCTCTTCGGTATTTCGGAGAATCTTTTGCTGTTGCCCTGGACATATCGAAAGCTTCAATAGAGTCTGGCACAAAGCTTTGATTTCTATCCTTCTCTCAGTAGTCTTCTCTCTGATTTCCTTTCTGATCGTTCTATAGCAGCTGTTGTAGACTGCCACCGTTCATCCTTCAGATCTATTACTAGTGGTGTTCCTCGAGTATCAGTATTCTCTCCAACACTTTTTTTGCTTTTCTTTAAAGACCTTCTCTCTGTTACCTTATCTCCTATCCACTTCTATGCCGATCACTCCACCATTCGTTACTCTTTTCAATTTGAAAGGCGCGTTTCCCAACAGCATTTAATAGATGCAAGGAGGGTAGGATAGCCTTGGAACAACTAACCTCTGATCTATCTTGCATTTCAAATTGGGGCAGAGAAAACATGGTCGTTTTCAATGCCAACAAAACTCAATTCCTCCATCTTTCAACTCGACACAACCTTCCACACAACTCTGATATCTTTTTCGAAAACCCACAACTCAATCCTTCATCTGTTGTTAATATTCTCGGTATTTCTTTTTCTCGTGACCTTTCTTGGAATGATCACATTACTTCTCTTTCTAAACAAGTTCCTCAGAAGTTGAGTGTTCTGAGGCACCTTCTGAATTTCTTCACACCACTCCTGTTGCTTGCTCTTTATAGGTGTGCTATTCGCCCCTGTATGGAGTACGATTCACACAGTCAAGTCAAACAGCTCTCCTTGAGGAGGTGGAGTCTAGGTCTTTCTCGTCTTATCAACTCTCCCTATCTCATTAATTCTCTCCAGTCTATTTCTGCTCATCGAATTGTTGC
>SEYY01020219.1:5000-37500 GCA_009176605.1 Armadillidium nasatum
AAATATGGTATTTTTCAATGCCTCTTAAACTCAATTCCTCCATCTTCCACACAACTATGACATCTTCTTCGAAAACACTCAACTCAAACCTTCATCTGTTCTCAATATTCTCGGTGTTTCTTTTTCTCGTTATATTTCTTGGAAAGATCACATTACTTCTCTTTCTAAACAAGCTTCTAAGAGGTTGGATGTTCCGAAGAGCCTTTGTTGTTTTTTACGCCATACCAGTTGCTTGCTCTTTATCGGGGTGTTCGCCCCTGATTGGAGTACGCCTCACACATTTGGGGTGATTCCACACATACAGCTCTTCTCGAAATGGTGGAGTCTAGGGCTTTTCGTCTTATAAACTCTTTGGCTCATGCTAACTCTTCAATCTCTTTCTTCCCGTCGAATTGATGCGTCAAAAACTCTATACTATCGCTATTACAATGGACATTGCTCTTCGGAACTCTCACGTAGCATACCTCCTCCATTGAGAAGGGCTCGTGCGACACTACTTTCTACACAGTCTTATCCTTTCTAAGTCCAGCTCTCCGACCCCAGACTTAAACGCTATGCTCAGTCTTACATACTGGTAAAGTCTGGAACACTCTCCCTTTATCTGTTTTCCCAACTTCCTTTGACTTGCACACTTTTTAAACGCCGTGTATCGGGTCGCGTCGGCCATTAGCGACCAGATTTCGAATGTTTCCCAACTCTGGTGGATATTGGTAGGCCTCTATTCTTTGCCCACCAGATGAGTCATAAAATATATATATATATATATATATATATATATATATATATATATATATATATATATATATATATATATATATATATATATATATATATATATATATATAATATATATATATATAATAAATATATATATATATAGTTACAATTTTGAACAGGTATTAATAAAACAGTTATCTGTGGGAGGGGAGGGTTGAAGTGGATGGATCTTGGCAAGTAGTTCTTAAAAGACACTTTTTAGACTGGTGTAGAAGAATCAAGATCTTTTAATATTTATTTATGGTGAAGCACTAACTATAAGTTCTAATATTCCTAAAGTTTGTAACTTCACTAATTAAAACTTTATCCTTTCTCAGAGTGTTGTTGTGACCTGAAGAAAATTGTCTTCAAGAGAAAACACTTCTTACATCTTATAAGAAATTACCTGCAGTATTTAATTCTTACCTTGAAAGAAAATACAAGAAGGAAATACTAAGTTTTTGAAAAGATACTTCCATATCGTCAGTCAAGAATATCCGGAATAACATTTAGGTAAAGTTCTTCTATAACTTCAGCTTTTAACCTCAGGTAATTGCTTTAATTTTCGGTTCGTTAATTGTCTTTGTTTTTTTTCGTTACATAATTTGCTTTCATATCTTAAACGTTTCTTTTAATTTGAATTTAGTCAGATATTTTCGTTACTCGGTATATATATATATATATATATATATATATATATATATATATATATATATATATATATATATATATATATATATATATATATATATATATATATATATATATATATATATATATATATATATATATATATATATATGAACCTACCGGGGCCCCACTGGCCATTTTTACTGACCCCTGCCCCGGCTAAAAATCAGAGAAAACCGGGGTTTGCCTGCCGGGGTTAAAATAGCAAATAATACTTAAGGAGACAGTCCAATTTCAAAAATATTTTTTTTAATTTTCAGCCGATTCTCCTGAAATTTTCCGTGTATATAGTTTAGTTTTTTTTTCCCGGTGATAAAAAGCCCATCTATAGCTTGTTTCTGAGTCTATAACTTAGGTTTTTTTTTGTTTTGTTTTTTGAAATTTAACCCTTTTTAAATGAATGGCGGGACCAAACCACTTTTCGGAATGACCCGAGATTTGGACTTTATATTCAGAATTTTATGGGCTACAAAAGCTTCTGACAGACTTTGTTTCCAGTTATAGAAAACATATTATAAGCCCAAAACTGACCTACTATAAAAAAAAATCATCTTTTCGGACAAAAAAAAAAAAAAAAAAAAAAAAAAAAAATGCTACAACTTTAACATTTCTTATTTTTGGTGGGTGTATAGAAGAGGGATGGGGTTACAAATTTCTCTCTATATTTTATTCGATGCGATTCATTGGTTTCACGATATAGCCTCTCAAAAAGGTCCATTTTTGACCAAATTTCAAAAATTCCCAGTTTGAGAGGCTAAATCTCTCTTCAAACAAATTGCATTGAATAATGCACTAAATAAAAGTTGTTGCCCTTTTCCTTCCTCTAAACAATATCCAAAAAAAAAGAAATTAGTAGGTAGCTTTTTTTTAGATCTTTTTTTTTCTCAGGAAGGGTACGATTTTTGTAAAAAAAAATTTCAAGTGCTTATAACTTTTTTTCTAGACGTGATATCAACAATCTGTTTCCACCAATGCAAGAAATTGGGGCTAAGATTATTCAGTTAAATTTTCAGCTCATGTGGACCAGTGGTTTGACTTCGCTATTCATTTTTTTCAACTTTGGGTCCAAATAACTTTCAAACCGTTATAGACTCAGAAAATGCTCGAAATCAACTCAGAACTTCGGGGAAAAAATTCATATATCCTAAAAATTTCAGCTCAATCAGTCAAAAAAAAATATTTTTTTTTTAAAATATAAGAAAATTAAGATTTTTTTACATGTTTTTTCAATATTAACTCTTTTCTTCTCGGTTTCTTTTGACCGCTCCTTTTCTGCTAGTGAAAGTTCATCTTTGTGTTTTGATTTTAAATGCCCCCATAAAGATTTGGTTGAAAATTTTTTCTTGGGGAATCCGGAGATCCTCTTCTGATTTCATGACTACAGATTACATTTAGCTATTTCGAGCCTATCCTGAAGTATTGTAAAGTACTCCCATACTGCTGAAGCTGTTCTTTTAGCCATAGTGACTCAAAGTATAAACAAAATAATAATTTTGAAAAAATGTAGCTAAATGTAGCAATGATATGTATAAATACAGGTTATATTGATAATTTGATATCTTACATTTTTTCAAACTTTACCTTAAGGTCCTACCTAGGTAAACCTGTTGAATCACTATTGTGAATCAGAAAAAAAAAATTTATAAATTTTTTGTACTTTTTAAACTTTTATTATACAAAATCTGCAATTTTCTGATTTTTTTTTTTGAGAAAATGCATATAATCATTAATTTAAATGAATGTTGGCTCTTCTACTCCTTCCTTACAATTAAATAAACCTTAATTAAATTTATATCTAATTTTCTTAACCTAAAATTTCAGTGCTTTTGACCTCTTTACAAATTTTATGCAACCCTGGCCAGAACCCCGGCCGCGGCCAAATTTGGGTGATACTGGCTCTGGCTCCGGCCGCTCCCTATATATATATATATATATATATATATATATATATATATATATATATATATATATATATATATATATATATATATATATATATATATATATATATATAAAATAGTAATGGAAAGAATCTTGAAGGCAGAGTCAGTGCCAGTGCCAAGTAGCTCTTTCCTGAGACCTTTTTTATGAAAATGATGAGAAATTGAGAGAGAATTACCCCCCAAAATCTGAGGGTTTTTTAATTTCCTTAATCTGGATAATCCCTTTATTAATTATTCTAGCCCTCATAATCCGTTAATTTTGGCACCTAATTAATGACTTTAATCCCTTTAATCCTTTAAACCCTGCCCCTTGCTGTCTGAACACGTATCACTCCTCAATTTTGCACTCTCCTTGTTTCCATGCACTTTCTTGATCTCTTTTCTAGCACGTGCCACGTTCCTTAGGTTACGCCCCTCGGAAAAATATGCAGCAACATCTGTCACTGAGGGTCAGGAACCCTTGGAAGATGAAATTGCACACGTATACACATCTTCACACCAGACCCTGTGACGTCATGGTACCAAGCTATCATGAAACAATGATGTCATCCGTCTACCATCTGGATTTCTCACCACTTGGTTTTCATCTCCGACATCTTGAATTTCCATACACGTGGGTTTTGTCGCCATTTTCTACTTGACCGCGTGGTTATGAATTTTTCCCGCCATTTTTTTCCTTCATCGTAGGATCATCTATTTATATTGAGTG
Source organism: Armadillidium nasatum (assembly GCA_009176605.1). NCBI lineage: Eukaryota > Metazoa > Arthropoda > Malacostraca > Isopoda > Armadillidiidae > Armadillidium > Armadillidium nasatum. The sequence goes on from SEYY01020219.1 coordinate 9,099, forward strand.
AAAATCAATCTTCTAATATTCCCAAACCGGGATATAAACTCAGAACTTTCGAGAGATTTAGATTCGAAACCTTACCCTCTGATTTAAAATCCATCACATTCAACGCACCAAATCGGATCATTCCTTAGAAAATACGATTTGTTTTATTTATGTACAATTTTGCCATTCCTCTTCTCTGATTTAATTTTTGTGACTTGGAATAATTTATTAATTTCTTGATTATATAATCACTCTTTCTCATCGCTAGCATCATCCATTGTTACATAATGATTTATTATAACTGTCATCACTGTTATTGCATAACAAGCAATGTCACTATTACATTCCTTTGCCTATTACTATGATGTCATCATCATCACGTGACTTTGAATCGAAGAAGTAGGAGTTAAAAAATTCAGAATCTGTATGATCTACTCGATCCAGTATCCTCGTAAACTTCTCTGTCGATATCACTGGCCCTGGCACTCCTTTCGTTGAGTGGCGCCTATGCAAGGTGTCAAGTGCTAGAAAAATATATAAAAAGTTAACGAAAGAGCATGGGAACAGGAAGGGAAGTGCCAAAGGGAAGGTAGCACGTGCCCGTACGTACAGAGAAATGGACTTGTTTGAAGGTGTCTGCGAGAAATTATAGCGTTAGCACCAATTTTTTCCCCCACAGTTTACGGCGCGTCCCAAATTGAGAACCCCTGGACCAGTTAGTGCTTGCTAAAATAATTTCATTGATATTATTACTTCCATTACAAAGGAATAGATTAACTATTACTATTTTACATCTTCACAACTGCTTCTCTTTGCTTTCAATATTAATCAATTATTATTATTATTATTATTATTATTATTATTATTATTATTATTATTATTATTATTATTATTATTAATATTATTATTATAATTATTATTTATTATCATTTTATTATTTATTTTTATTATTATTATTATTATTATTATTATTATTATTATTATTATTATCTACTTTTATCACTTTAAAAAGAAAACATTTTACACCTTCTGATAAGAATTTTTTTCAAATAAAGTTTATTCTAATTAAAGACAACTGTTTGTAGATCTCTTTTGTCAGTCGGCTTTATAATTAAGTGAATACTGAGTTATTTCCATTAAAAAAAAAAAAAAAAAATTGAAATGAAGGTTATACAATACATATTTGTGTGAGAGAAACGAATGTTTGTGAAAACTTTGCTGAAAGTTATGTCAAACTCTGATGTAAATGAATCTCATTCTGCTGATTACATGTTAATGAAAACTTGCAACAGTTCTTATCGAAGGTCATTTTCTATTTATTATTCAATATAATTAAAATCCCATTTCAGTACAGTAAAATCCCTCGTTAGTTCAATTAAACCCATATTCAGTACAAAACAAGAAATCTAAAATTTTTTTTTTTTTCATAGTTATTTTTGCATTGTTAATTAAGTAAATGCATGTGTGGTACCCTGGATATATATATATATATATATATATATATATATATATATATATATATATATATATATATATATATATATATATATATATATATATATATATATATATATATATATATATATATATTATATATATATATATAAAGAACTAAGACAAATTTAAACATTTATTACCGACTAGTTTCGGGAAATTTAAAGTTTCCACCCATTATCAAGTCTTTGAATACAATGAAAAATATTATATAAAAATTACGAAATATATAAAATCAAAGGAAAAAAATGTTGCATAAAAGTTAAATCAATAAATAAATAAATGATAATTACTACTTTTTGCTTTGATTTTTATATATTTCGTAATTTTTTATATAATATTCTTCATTGTAATCAAAGCCTTAATAATGGGTAGAAGCTTTAAATTACCTGAAACTAGTGTCTAATAAATTTTCAAATTTGTCTAAATTCTTTTGGCTATATATATATATATATATATATATATATATATATATAATATATATATATATATATATATATATATATATATATATATATATATATATATATATATATATATATTATATAGGGATGGAGTGAAGTATCGGTATCGGTATATTTTCAGGTATCGGGTATCGGTACCTGTAAATTTTTTAGGTATCGGTATCGGTATCGGTAAAAATTTTGGTATCGCTCCATCCCTAATATATAATATATATATATATATATATATATATATATATATATATATATATATATATATATATATATATATATATATATATATATATATATATATATATATATATATATATATATATATATATATATATATTTATTTGATTTTTTATTGATCTAACATTATTGGAAAAATTTTCGAAAGTTCCTCACTTCCATTTAAATATATTTGTTAGTTAAAAGTTTTTTTTTTTTGCAGAGATAAATATAATCTAAAATAATTCACTCGTTCATATTTGATATTTTCTTCTAGCCCAATATGTGCCAGTGATATTAAAACTGTCCTAAAAGAATCTATTGAGATTTGAAAGCTACATTCAAATTACTTTATTCTTCTCTTTAAGGACTTATCTATATGTGGCAGGTACTGGATAATTGTCATCATTTACTACAACGAATGAAAGCAGTGCTTACGTCAAGTAATAAAATCGTGCGTATAACCTTGGGAAATTTAATTTGCATTTTTTGAGTTTTACACTGATATTGTGATTCAAAAATATGCCTAAGCAGTTGTTATCCAAATTACTAAGCATTCGACGCTAAACATACTTCATATAAATGTTATGCATCACATAAAAGTACATGAGATAACTCTTTCTCTATTAATAAGTGCATGCACAGTCGTTATTTGAAAAGTTCGTGTAGAAAATTGAGTCAGATTAATCTTCAGAACCTGTATTGTATGGAACGGGCAGAGTGCAATTGCTCAGGGAGATGGAGATGTGAAAGAAGATGTCTTAAAATGAGAAGGAGAAGGAGAGATCACTTCTTGAATGTAGAAACACAGTGGCATACTTAGTTTTCCAATCGAAGTTGGATACTAAAAGAAAGGAAAGAAAAACTAAGCGAGTTCCTTTTTATTACAAAGAAACGATTAACTCTTAAGAATTAAAAATTGCTCAAAAGAGTTTTACATCAAATACTTATTTAAAAAGAACTCTCTGAAAGAAACTCTACTCTCGTAGGAGTTGGTATTCATTTTAAGCATAAGCAACTTTATCCTTGGCGGATAACTGCGCGGAAAGCTTCTAATATATATATATATATATATATATATATATATATATATATATATATATATATATATATATATATATATATATATATATATATATATATATATATATATATATATATATATATATATATATATATATGAGTAAAAGTATCAAAAATTCCCAAATGGAAATTTTATCTGAGCAACGAATTCTGAGACAAAATATTAAGATAGGAACATTGATAATAACTGATGCTATTAAAATTGATTAAAATTATATATATATATATATATATATATATATATATATATATATATATATATATATATATATATATATATATATATATATATATATATATATATATATATATATATATATATATATAGAGAGAGAGGATCACGTGCTTGAGAGCGCCGGTTCGATCCCACTTGGGGATCCTAGGTATATACTACATAGGAAAAGTTCCTCTCCTCGAATAGGGCAATGCCCGTGGGAGGTGAACTTTTAAATATATATATACAACTTCAAGTCTACTATTGGGGATTCGAATCATGACCTTTAAATTGGGAAGGTAGTTATCTCTGTACCCCGACAGTACAAAAGGAAGTCGCATTGAGGATATATAATATATATATATATATATATATATATATATATATATATATATATATATATATATATATATATATATAATATATATATATATATATATATATATATATATATATATATATAACACAACTATGATATCTTCTTCGAAAAAAAAATCTAGCCTTTCTTGTACATAATATTCTTGGTGCTTCTTTTTATGGTAATCTTTCTTGGAAGGATCACATTATTTTTCTTTTTAAATAAGTTCTAAGGAATTGAGCGCTCTTAGGAGCCTTCAAAATTTCTTTACCCCACCCCAATTCTGTTGTTTATAGGGGTGTTCGTATATCTGGAGTGGTGTCACTCGTATAGCTCTAAGCGAAATGGTGAAGTCTATTGCTTATCGTCTTATAAACTCTCTCGTTCTCACTCACCTTCTGCAGTCCCTGCCTGCCGAATTATTGTGTCACTCTCATTTCTCTTGCTGTTTTTTCCGAACTCTCCTATCGTACACTCCACTTGGGTATAGAAAATTCTAAGTCTCAAAACTCATTTCTTTCATCTTTTTGCTCGACATATTCTTTTACACAACTACACGACCGTAGTCTAAAATACTCAACTTCAACCATCTTCTTTACTTACTATTCTTTTCATTTTCTTTCTATGAATTCTTGTTTGGATGGCTCACGTACGTTGTTTTCATCAGCAAAAAAAAATTTTTTTAGTGGTTAGGTGTTCTGAACTTCTGAAGAGCTTTCGGAACTATTTCACACTCCCTAGTTGCTTGCACTATATAAGGTCATCGTTCTTTATAGTAGAGATAATGCATTACACAACTTGGATCCTACAGCTTATATTGAAAAGGTGTAGTCCATGTTTTTCTTCTATTATTAACTCCACATATCTAACTGATTATCTCTTCGATCTCTTTCTGGCTGACGAAATGTTTCTTCACTCTCTTTATACTATTAACATACGTCAAACGTACTCTGCCCTTCTGAACGCTCTGGTTTTATGCTTCCTTCTTGAAGAAGAGTTCGTGCTACATGTTTTCCACAAAGTCTCCTACTTCCATTCCCAACTCTCTTTGACTTCACCCTTTAAATAATGACTTCTATCTTATATCTATTTCCTTCATAAAGTCTGGAAGACTTCCTTATTCAGTTTTCCATGTCTTTTTAAACATAAGAGGCTTTCAAACTCGTATCATGTTTACCTTTATTCTCGATTTGATATTGACTTTCCCAGCCCTACTAGATTTATGTACACACTTGACTATCTCTCACAAGAATATATATATATATATATATATATATATATATATATATATATATATATATATATATATATATATATATATATATATATATATATATATATATATATATATATATATATATATATATATATATATATATATATATATATATATATATATATATATATATATATATATATATATATATATATATATATATATATATATATATATATATATATATATATATATATATATATATATATATATATATATATATATATATATATATATATATATTATATATATATATATATATATATATATATATATATATATATATATATATATATATATATATATATATATATATATAATATATATATATATATATATATATATATATATATATATATATATATATATCTGTATAACTATTTTTGCATTACAGAAACTTGAAAATATGGGAAAAAATTCACTATCAGAATAAAAATAATAATTAGATGAAAGAAGATTCAAAATGGCGTCTTGGTCTTTAAATGAATTTTTGAATTTATGTCTAACCTTCTTTGCCATTAATTTTGCTCCTGCCATTTCGTCTCCAATTGTTAAAAATTTTATTCAAATGGAGGCTTCGGACGATGGTTCAGCTCTTGATTTTTTAACTGGAATTAAAAAATTTTATTTGCCTGTCAATACAAATAATTCGAATTGCAATATTGCTGTGGAGCATTTTTTGCCTTCAATTGCTACAGAAACAATTGATTCCTGGGCACTTAAAAGTAAGTGATTTTTCTTAATTATCAAGCTAATTATCTATCCATTATATATATCATCATCACATCACCGTCCAAACCGGTAGGCTGGTTCCTGTCGGTTGCTATTCCTCCAGAAACTTCTCCACGCATTTATGTCCTCAAACATTCGGTTGTCTCTTACCTCTTCCAGTGTCTTGCTCCTTCCACCTCCTCCATCTATCTCTTCGATGGGCTTCCCGCCGGTCTCCTTCCTTCTGGTCTCCATTGCAGCATCTCTCTGTCTCCCTCCCTCCCCTATTCTTTTTCACGTGACCAAACCATCTCTGATTGTTTCTTTCTACGCATTCCAATATTGATTCCACCCCAAGTTCCTCTCTAACCAGTTCACTCCTCATCCTATCTCTCAGCGATACTCTTCTGATGACTGTACTCTGAGTACTCTCATTTCCGTGGCTTCGATTCTGCTCTTATGCATTGTATTCATTGTCCAGCATTCTGAACCGTACAACAATTTTGATCTTAGAATTGTTTTACATATTAGTACTTTCACTTCTGTTGGTATTCCTCTCTTCTTTAGTATCGGATACAACATTCCCACATTCTTTGAGAATTTTCCTATTCTCTCCCTCAGCTCGTCCTCCAGTCTTCCTTCTTCGTCGAACACCACACCCAAGTATTTAAATTTATTCGCCTGCTTAAGTCTAGTCCCCTCTATGTTCACAACTATCTCTTCTCTCTCCCTAGCTACTGTCATTTCTTCTGTTTTCTCTGTGCTTATCTTCAGCCTTATAGAGTTCAGTTCCTGATGTTATCACTGCCTCATCATAAGCGTATACCAATGTGTGTGTTCTCTGTTCTTTCTTATGAATATTCAAAAAATAATTTAAGACAGCTGTCCAGGTACAGTGCGAAAAGCAATGGCACCAACACACTGCCCTGCCTCATCCCGGTTTTTACTCCAAACCATTGCTCGCTTCCTCCTCCTCTGACCATATTTATAGGCTTTTCGTACATATTCTTGATAGCTGTTGATAATTGCTCAGGAATGTTGTACGCTGAGTCTTCTAATACCCTCCATAGTCTTTCCCTTTTTATCTTATCGAAAGCTTTTTCTAAGTCAATGAATGTTACATATGCTTTCTTGTTCCATTCTATGTTTTCCTACGTCAGCATCTTCATGTGGAATGTCAAGTCTGTCGTGCTTTTACTTGGTCTAAAACCATGTTACCATTTTCCAATTTTATCTTCATCCTTCATCCTCAATCTTCTCTCCAAGATTCTTTCGTATATCTTACTCGGTCCTATTAACAACACTATACCTCTATAATTTCCACATTCTCTTCTATCTCCCTTTTTATGTATTGGGCAGATTACTGCTTTCCTCCATTCTGTTGGTATTTTACTTCTTCCCATACCTTGTTGAATATCAATGTTAACCACTTACTTATTCCTTCCCTTGTCTTGAATAATTCGTTCCTCAGTCCATCGTATCCTTCACTCTTCCTGTTTCTGATTGCCTATCTCACCTCTTCTATCTGAATCAATCTAATTTCCTTCAGTCCTTGTCTTTCTCTAGGGTGTGCCTCCACTATTTCCACATCCTCCTCCTCCTCCTCCTCCTCCTCCTCCTCCACCTCTTCCTGTACATTCAGTAACTTCAAAATACTCTCTTTATCTTTCGCTACCTCTGTCTCCTCCAAAAGCGGTTCTCCCTCTTTATTCAAAACCACAAGTGTTTCTTGTTTCGTTTATTCAAAACCACTTGCTTTTATGTTCTTGGCCATTCCATATACAAGTTTTCTTGTGCCCTTCATATCCTCCTTCAATCTCTTCCTATTCTGATCCATATGGAATCTTTATTTATTTTCACATCTTCTGCATGATTTCTCGCTCTCATATATTCTCTTTAATTTTCCTCTATTCTTGTCTTCATCCATTTCCGATATTCTTTGTTCTTGAGTTTCACGGCGTTCTTAACCTCCTCATTCCATCCACACCGTCCTTTTTCTTTCTTCCTCCTCCGATTTTTTCTTTCCCATTATTTCACTTGCAACTCGATCTTTCTTCTCTAAAGGCTTCCCAGCTCTCTTCCACAGTTTCCTGTTCTACTGTCCTTCTTTCATATTCCTGAGTAATTCTTTCATTAAATTCTTCTGTAAATCCCTTCTCTTACAGTCTCTCCAAACTGTATCTTTTTCTTATTTTCCTTCTTGGTTTATTCCCTGACTTCTACCTCAATCTCCCAAGTACCATTCTATGGTTCGAATCTAGGGATATCGTGGGCACATTTTTCACATCCTCGAAGATTCTCTTGTCGTTGGTTAGCATCATGTCAATTATTGACTTCTTCGTAAACCTCTGTTCCTCTGTACTCTACCTATAACACATCCTTTTCTTGCTATCTTCGTGTTTGAAGAAAGTGTTCCTTATTGCCATACTGTTTCTTATGTCAAAACAGTCAGATGTTCGCCTTCAATGTTTCTCTCTCCCACTCCATGCATTTCCAGAACCGTCTCCTCCGCTTCTCTACGTATTGCTACATGAGCGTTTAAATTGCCCATAATTATTTTCTTCTCTCCTCTCACCGCATCATAAGTCTGAAGGAGCTCGTTTCTAAATTCTATCTTCTCTTCCATTGGTCTTTCCTGGTGTGGTGCGTGCACTTGAATTATGCTCATTGTTTCTCCCTCTATTTTCAAGGTCATCGGCTATTATTCTTTCACTTACTAAACATTGTATCCATTTACGTTTCTATACAGCTCTGGTCGTAATGATCACCACACTGTGCCTTCTCTCCTCCTCTCTTCCCTTGCAGATCATCACATAATCATCGTGTAATTTCTTTACTCCTCCTCCTCCTCCTTGTACCCCACCTCGCAAATTCCTATCACATCCAAGTTTCTCTCTTCCATCAAGTCCACAGCCTCCTCTTCCTTTCCTATGAATGTGATAGCATTTATAGTTGCGATTCGGTATTTTTTCCTATTCCGTAGTCCATTATCGCTCCGGGTCGTCAATCTTTGATTCTGTCCTGTTCGTGGCGTAGCATTGGTTTCTCGAGCTTTTCTTTTTTTTAGGTAGCCGGCTTGCTAGGCCTGTCGCCACAGCTTCCAAATAATGCTGGAGGCACATGGGAAGGGACAAACAGCTGATAGGTCTTCCCAACCCTATCAGCTTATTGAAAAGTCTAGTTGTAAGACTTAATGATTCTGATGTCATATTTTAATCACGTTTGAAATAATCAATATTCAAGTTGAAATTTGCATATATTTAAGTAATTTCGTTTGATTTAATTCTAACAGTACATCTTATTTTACTTTTGATGCTTCACATGAATTTTTTTTTCTTATTTAAATTAAATTTTACTATTTATTTTAATGTCGAAAAAAAAATAACTTTATATTAAAATTTTTACCGTTATTATTTATAAATTCACCCTGGCTTGAAATATTGATGCTTTTGTTCTAGTTCATAACCTTCTCTAAATCCAGGTTTCTTCTGAGTGTTTAATTTTTACTCTTCAGATTACCATCCTTCCTCTTTCCTGATGTCTCCCTTCCAAAATTTTATAATATATAATATATATATATATATATATATATATATATATATATATATATATATATATATATATATATATATATATATATATATATATATATATATATATATATATATATATATATATATATATATATATATAATTTTTAGTGGCAGATTCATGGGGTAAGATCCCAGACGGATTCTTTTACGGCAACATTCACATTGTGGGAATGTACGAAGAGTGTTTACAAATCCAGGGCAGTGTGACCCCTCTGAGAGATGAAAGTATAATAAACTTTCAAGGAAAATACTGCAAAATATTTTATGAGTATGTTATATAATTTTTTTAGGAACTCTATGCAGTATATTAATTTTTATTTGCTTCTCCTTTATTATCTGTTAAAAACGATATTAATATAAATCTCTTCGTTATTAATAATTCCTATTAGTTTATCATATATTTATATTAATTGTTAGTAATAAAAAAAAATATAAATTTATAAATTTGCTACTAAGGACTCATTTTTTTGTAGATCTCCAAAGAGCTTAATGATACTGATTCATGCAACTATACATTGATAACGATAATAACTGTATTATTATAATTATAAGATATTATAATATTTTAAGATCTTATCTAACTGGAAGGCCTCAGTGTGTAAAATTGGGGAACATTCACTCAAGTACATCGCTAGTAACCACTGGCGTTCTCCAAGGATCTATTATGGGGTCATTATTGTTCACCCTATATACGAACGATTTATTCAAATCGCATAACTCATTTTCTATCTCTTTTGCGGACGATATGTCGATATTAACAAAAGATAAAAATCCTTACACACTCTCATAAAAAGCTACGCTTACTTTAATTAAATAAAATAATGAGTTTGATAATTTCTATTAAACTTTCACTAAATGTACAAAAAACGTCAAATTTTATTATCAGCAATAAAAGTATAAAAGAAAACTTTAAAATTAACTTAAACGAAGCGAAATTACAAAGAGTAACAAATGCAAAAATACTGGGAGTAATATTTGACGACAAATTAACATTTAAAGAACATATAAATCAACTAGTAAATAAATTAGCGAAATATATGTATATACTGGTCAAACTAGCCAAATACATTCCCTTATATATTTTTAAAAATATATATTACGCACATTATACACTCACAATTGTTGTATTGCCTGCCAATCTACGGTGTTGCTAGAAACTCTGTTATCAACCCTGTCATTATTATTATGGAAAAATGCTTCATTCCTTTAATAAGTGCTAGCCTTCTCTATGACCATACCCAACCATTGTTTTAAAAACTTAAAATCTTAGTTTCACCACTTACTAAATTTTTCTCTACTAAAATAATAATACAAAATAATAATAACGCCTGCAATTTCTTAATATCTAGCTTCTGTAACAATCCGATTCGAAGAGATATTAATCTGCGAAATAACTTACAATATAAATCTTCCATTCTACAGATTAGAAAAAGCCAGACAAGTTGCTACCTATCTGTCGGTAAAGCTTTTTAACGGTCTTCCAATAGATATTAGGAAATGAAAAATCTTTGAAAGTTTTACTCAATATCAAAAAGTATTATTCTTAACCAGTGCTAATTTTCCTTGTTTCGCTTATTATTACTAGTACTATTTATTATTATGACTTATAATTATTTTTATTATTAGTATTACTATTATTTTCTTATAATCACTTAATATTACTACTTCTATCATTCATTATCCATTCTGTTCCGCTTTTCCTTCTTTGTGATAATTTGCTTTTTTACTTATTCTACGTCTGGCCTCAAATTTTAAAATAATTTTTTTCCCTTTGAGAAAGTGTTAACTCCATAACGCACACATACTGTGGCTAACCAGAAGGATAAGCTCTAAGGAAAGCATTGTGGTTATTACTTTGGGCCTTTTATTTTTACTCCTTCAACAAATATTTTTGTAGCTCCCATTATTATTATATTCAAGTGATGTTACACTCTAGCAACAAACATTGTATCATATTTATTAACTATCAACTGTAAATGATATTATGTTGCAACTTTTATTGCTATTATTATTATTATTTTATTTATTATTTTTATTATTATATTATTATTAGTATTATTATTTTTTATTATTTATGGTAGTCTTTAACTTTTACTATTGATAATTCTATTAATATTTTTAAATAATTGCTGTAATTGAAGTTAGCTTTGGAATCAATACTATAAGCCTTATTACTGTTGCTATTATCATTTTTATTATTATTATAGTTATTATTATTTTCTTCATTGCCATAATTATTATTATTATTTCGATCATTATTATATTGTTTCTTTCTCTTCTCTTTTTCTCAATTTATTATTATTTTTATCTTTATTATTATTATTGTGATTATTATTATTATTATTATTTTATTATTTTTTTATTATTATTAATTATTATTATTATTATTATTATTATATTATTTATTATTATTATTATTATTATTATTATTATTATTATTATTATTATTATTATTATTATTATCATTAATATTATTTCCTGGTGAGTCAACTTCAGCTGGTCATCGACCGGGTTTCCACCTGGTGTGCTGCACGTGGCTTTAAGTTCTCCACTTCGAAGACCAAAGCCATGCTTTTCCGGAAAAAATCATCGTCGGGGTGGTCGAGTGCGCCATCTCCCTATCTTGCACCTTTATAGCTCCCCCATTGGTGAGGTTCTTGGGACTTGCTCGATCGATGAGCGTCTCGCGTACCTTCCTCACATTACTCATTTCAAGGCTAGTTGCCGCCGTTCCTTGGATCTCTTACGGCACCTCACCTCTAAGACAAAATCACCATACTCTACCTTTACATCATGCTGGTTCGGGCTAAACTGGATTATGCTTGTGCCACCTACCGGCAAACCTTCAAATCCTACCTACGTCTTTTCGACCCAATTCAGACTGAGAGTCTGCGGATAGCTACCGGAGCCTTAAGTTCTTCACCAAAGGAGAACCTGGAGGTGGAGGCCTAGGTGATGCCCTTGTCCCTGAGGAGGGAACAGCTCGTGTTTTCTGTTCCTCCGTATTCAGGTTCCTTATTCATCAGCCTTAACCACTCTCATCGGACGAGTCTATCTCGTTCCTTCTTATGAGTCTTTTGCGGGAGTTGTGACTTCCATTTTTGTTTTCCTTGGAATCCCTCTGAGTGTAATTCATTTTTAGCTCCGCTTCTTTGCTGTGGGTGTATCCGCCTTCTGCTGTTTGCATTGAGATCCTCTCCATCTAAGACAGAGGTACTCCTGGTTGAGATGAGAGATTCCTTTCTGCGTCACAGGGACTTCCACAGCTACTCCATATCAGTGTACTCTGATGATTCCAAAACGGATGATGGTGTGGGGGCCTCAGCTGTGTTTCCGGACTTCATTGTGTCCCATTCCCTTCCATTTTATTCGTCCGTTTTCTCGGCAGAATTGATATCGATGTTCATGGCTGTGGACAGAATGTCACATCGAGCCCGAGGGTAACTATACCATCTTTTCCGATTCGAAAAGCACTCTCCAAGCGCTGCTTCACCGTTCGACTCGAAACCCTTTATTCTCTGCTACTCAAAATTGTATCGGTTCTTCCTCTGCTAAGAAGAAACGTATTGCGCTGTGTTGGGTCCCTTCCCATATTAGTGTTCCTGGAAACGAACAGGCCGATAGGGTGGCCGGCATGCTGCTTCTCATCAGGTGTCAAATGCCCAATACCTCCCTCCTGCTGTTCGTCTGGGCCACTTCCCTGCTACAGATATTTGTTTTCCGTGCGTCGAGGTTTCCTTTCGGGCTGGCAAACTTGCTGGGAGAAGGATACTCGTGGCTCCAAACTCCGGGCCGTTAAACCCGTCATTGGCCGGTGGTCTTCTTCGTATCGACGAAATCGCCTCCTAAAGGTAGTCCTGGCTTGATTGGGTCTGGCCATACCAACCTTACTTACCTTTTAAAGCTTCCTTATGGCTAGTGTGAGTCTCCTCCATCTTGCCCGTTTGGCTCCGCCTGTTTCTCTCTTTCGATTGTTCATCTCTTGGTGGGCTGCGAGTCCATCTCCGCCTTTCAACGCCAGTACTTCCCTGATCTGCTCCATATCTTCTCCGGCACCGTTTGGAACATATCCTATCCGAATCTGCCCACTTTCGTTGTGATCGTGTTTTTGTATTCCTGTTGACCTTAAATATTTTATTCAAAATCTAATTTTTCCCTCTTGTTCGTTTTCCGTTTTTTTAGTGATTCTCCCTGTTGTTAGTTTCTTGATACGGTATAGCCGCACTCCAGTGAGCTGTGGGGATCCCTGTACATTTAAACACTAAAAAAATGCGTTTCTGAAAAATACTTAACAAGGTCGATATACTTTTGTTAGAATTAGTATTGTTATTACTATTTTCAATATTATTATTAATTTTATAAGATATTTGTATTTTAATTTGCATTATTTTTATCACTCTTTTTGTTATATTATATGCATCATTTTAGTGTTTACTTACTAATAACAAGAATTCAAATATTTATCTAACTACTACTAAACTTTGGGGCTCAATGGAAACCAATTTGTATCCGAGTAGAAGTTCCTTTTCAGAGAACTGTACAGTCGCTTCATTACTATTATTATTAGTATAGTTAGTAGTATAAGGACCTAATGACTATTGTAAAATTATAATGTACATTCACTGAATAAAGGATTTATGAATATGAGTTTATGCATATTCGGTGTTAATAAAAATACACTTAATGGATATTGCTTTCATCTTTGATATCTGCAAAGCAATTGATAACGCTGTTTAGCATAGCTTTACATTCATAACTGTAAGTATGATGCAAGAATGTTATCTTTTCGAGTTCTTCAAAAGGGTTAAAAACGACATTTAGCATAGATTCATAATAACTATTTATTCAATCGGAATTTGCAACAACTGTAAAGTAAAACATAATGCATTGAAAGATAATATAACTTCCAGTATATAATTATTGTTCTAATAATTTCAGACCTGATATAGAAAACAAGGTAGGAAGCGAACCTGATAGAAAAAACAAGGTAGGAAGTGGACCTGATAGAAAAAACAAGGTAGGAAGTGGACCTGGAATCGCTGTTCTTCTTACTCCGCTTCCATTTTACTACGCCACGTGTATACCATCAGTGTGTACGGATGAGGATCTCATGGTAAGTGTTTATTTCAAATGCTTTGTTAAAGTCAAACCATTCTGTTTGAAAAGATTAAGGAAAAAAACAAATCATTTGAAATAGATAAGTGAGCTGTTTTTACGCACACACTCTATAGTTAAATCAGAGTGTTGTTAACTTATACTCCTAAATCATCATTCCTTTATAATTTAAAGATATTAACAATCTGAACGGCTATATATGTACAAATCGTATATATAGCATGTCAGGATATGATATTTATATACGTTTTGTAAATTTATGGCTATTAATTTCAGTTTCATGCTTTTATCTTCACAACTTTCAATTTCAATTAACAGCAAGTAGTTATATATATATTAATTTTTCTTTTTCAGTTTCTTTACACTTTTATATTCCTTTTATTTCTAAGGCAATAACAAGGATATCCCTCATGCATTTTCCTTGAGGGTACTTTCAAGAACTTTAACATTATATTTAAAAACTGTGTTACTTTAACTCATAACGTTCATCATTTCGTATTTTAAAAATTCTGTTCTTAATGTTTTCTTTAATAATATGCTACCACTTACGGGAAAGACTATTCAAGAAGAAGACAAAAAAATGAAAACAATCGATGAAATTTCATGATGGATATTTGAAAAGTTTGAATTCAAAAGTCTACAGCTACGAAACATGAAAATCCTATCAAGGTAAACTAGAATAGAATCAAGAAGTTTGGATTCAGAATAGACTCTAATTGCAAAAGATGAAGCAGATTTGAAATGACTAGAAGAATGAAGAGACCAGTCGTTGGTTTGGAGAATATAGTTAATGAGAAATAAAAATAGTGTGGAAAGAAAATCAGAATACAAGATACGTAACTATTAATATATAAAGTAGAAATTGCATCGTAGACAATGTTGAAATGAAGCAATTTGAGGGAAAGCTAGATACGAGTCAGCAAAGTGAAAAATGAATCAAATAAATGGTAGCTGAGAGAGACTTTTTTCAATTAATTTTCATATGTCAAACGCTACTACACAAGACTCCCGTTAATTATTTAGGACAGAAGACCATAAATCTGAGAGAATAGGAAAGTACAGTATATTAACAATTTATCTTTAGCTTCGAAAGCCATATTATTTGGGGAAATGAAATTTAACTATGATTCAAAAAGCTTAGACAGAATACAGATCAGAAATATAGGACAACAGTTAAAGTCTAGAATAGTTTCCATTCTTCAGAACGGTGAATATTCATGAGTTTTCAATGCTGAAAGATATGTTATAGTATTATTAAGGCATTGAATATAGAGGTGAACGAAGACAGGAGCATGTTCAGAATTTATTAGTAACCTGTAAATTTAAAAAAATAATTTTCCTAGTGCTAAAACATTGCCAACCTACATCTTATAACTAGCACTTTACGTTTATCAAACTGAATTAAAAATTTCAAGAGTCCCCCTCTGTTCCCAAAACTGCTGACATTTGGCTCCCGAAAAATTTTCGTGAAATTTCAATCCTTGAGGAGTTAGTATACACTCAGCACACTCATTATTTGCAAGAAAATTGTTTGATCTCACATAATTTGGCTTTACTAAAAACCACAACAAAGAAAATGTGTTCTAATCTTCCTTACTAAAAATTTGTATAAGCACTAAACAAAAAACAGACATATTACATCTTGATTTCTCGAAAACATTTGTCCTAATTTCATATAATCTACTCTAAGCAAACTAGAAAGTACTGATGTCACAAATGGTTCACTATAATCGAGCATAATTTATTTGTTTGTGAGATACATCATCTTTCAGTGCTCCAACATTTAAAGGGGTTCCCAAGGAATCTATTTTGAGACCCACTACTTTTTAATATTGAAAAAATTAAAGTAAATAATGAACTAAAAAACATTATAGCATAGGTAGAGGCAAACAAACTTACTTAAAACACATTATCTGGTAATAACAAATAAAAAAAACTGTCCACCTTATTGTTAAAGCAAAAGATGTTATCATTGCTCGGTCAACTGCAAAATTATCATCTTCGATGATAAACACACTTTTAAAATCACATCAAAGTTTTGTTAGCAAACTACCTCATGCAAATTATGTATTCCTAAATATTAGAGATTCTACTCCAAAATATGTCTTTAAAAACTTTTCATACAGTCTTGTCTATCTCCCTAATCCATTGCCTGTCAGTGAATACCTGTTACAACCTCTGGTTAATGCAGAAACAGATAATTCATATATCATCAGGGTACCGTAATTACTATGAGCATTCAACCACACTTTTCAAATGTTTATCTATACTGAAACTTTTGTATATGTACACTCTATCAGTAAGCAGTCACATCTTTATTGTCATAAGTGAACCTCTGACTAATCTAATAGTACAGAGCCAAACTATGAGAACAACCTGTTTCCGTAGCACACAATCCATTACACTAGACAAAGCAAAAAAAATTTCTAATTCCCACAGGGTCCTCTCGTACAAGGGTATTGATGAGTGGAATGGCCTCATAAACCTTCAGGAATCATCCACTCTAGGGTATTTTCGAAAAAAATATTAAAAACTACTTATTACTGAAGTTCTAAAGATAGATTTTAGTTGCCATTTATAATGATGAAGATGATTATTATTATTATTATAGTGTTAATAATAGTAGTTTTATTTATTATTATTATTATTATTACTTGTTATTATTATTATTATTTGTTACAGTAACGCTTGTTTCTTTCAATATTTTGCTATTAACTCTATTACCATTATTATTTTTTTTTTTTACTATGTATTTTTATATATAATTTTATTAGATTTTGATTTGATGTATTCTTTACAATAATATAATGGGTTTTTGTATGTGTATATATAATGTATTAAGGAAAATGTTGGCCAATTTGAAGAACTCATCACCCCAGCAAGACATTTTCAGATAAAATTATTAATGAAAGTATTTATGTTTTTGCTGACTAAAATTTTTTTAATTTTTAATACATTGAAGCACATTGAACGTAATTTTTTTTTTTTTTTAAAAAAAAAATTGTTAAACCGGAAAATAAATTATTAGTGTTATAATAGATGTCTTATAAACCAAGGAAAGGAAGCATTAAAATAAATGGGCCTTAAATGTAGGTCACATAAGATATGTTTTAAATTTTTATAAATCGCAGAGTTTCTTCCATTACTAAGTTCAAAATTAGAAAATAGCTAAATAATAGTACTGGTAAACGTATATAAAAAATAAAACCTCTGAAGAAACAATCACATACTATCTAACTAAAAAGGTAAAAATAAATTATCATTTAGGAGCTGTTTTTCTTTTTTTTTTTTTTTTATTAAATCATTAATTTATACCGAAAGGTTTCTTTAACTCAAACGTTCAGTGAAATTGATAGAAAAATAGTTGGTCTTGATTGTCACGAAGAAGGAAGATCGAATCACGCAAAGTTTGACGGATTTGACGCCTTTGTTTGGTATGTTAAAAATACATTTTTTTTCTTAATATTCAGCCTCTTTTTTTTCCAACCATATCAAAAGTTTACTTTTTAAAAATAATAATAATAATAATAATAATAATAATAATAATAATAATTAAAATAATAATAATAATAACAATGAAGGTGATAATAATATTTTGAGAAGTTTTTTGAGTGATAAAATTCGAATATTTATAATTTTTGTGAAGCTCCTTCTTAGGTTTGCTCGTCTTGCTTGTTATTATTGGAACAATTGTTGACGAGAACAACTTGGAACGTTATGGAACAACTCCGGGTAAAGTATGTGTAATTATAATAGCATTTAAAATGTTGTTAAATTCTTAATATAATAACAATATTAGTTATAGTGTTAATAGTAATAATAATAAAATATAACTATAACGAAGATAATAATTATCATTGCTACTATTACTTTTAATATCATACTATAATGATAGATTATAGAAATAAAATAAATTTTTATCAATTTCTAGTATCATTTACAAGAGTAGGAAAATGGATGATAATACGTACACTATTAGCAGTATTAATAATAATAGTAATAATAATAATAATAATAATAATAATAATAATAATAATATAATAATAATAATGTCAGTAACTCTTTAAATCTATCGATAATTCGGCTTTTCAACCATCAAAGTCATTTGTCAAATTTTTAAAACACGTTGACTTACTCAATGTTATAACTTTTTCTTCCCCTCTGTGCCGTAGTTTGGGCTGGCCTCATTTAAAAAAAAAAAAAAAAAAAAAATAAAAAAATTACCATTTTTCGATAGAAGAAAATGAAATTGATCGGGAAAAAACCGTAAATCTTTCATCTTTTAACATTTTCTTTGCTGTTTGCAAAAAAATTTTTTTAAAAAATCGGAGAATTTTTGCACCTAAAAGTGCCGAAAAAAATATCGCTAATTAGAAATAAAACAGTTTAACCTGCCGGATTGTCGCCCTGTACAGTGGGAAAATTTAGGAGTGACCAGGGGGTCACAAGGCAGATACGAAATTATATTTTCATTCCTATGGAAAGTTGGATAAGGAAAAAATTCTTAGTTAATTTTTGAGAATATTTTTTTATGAAATTAAACTTTAACACTATGCCTTTATCTAGTTTCACTAATATGTTTTTAAATATGCAGTGAAGAAACAAACTCTACAGAAGTTGACATGTTTCTCGTTAACGAAAAGTTTCAAATCGACCTTCCGATATGTTGATAATAGCAAAGAATCGATCGGTTGTATTCATGGCATGAGGTAATGTGTAATATATACTGTTTATAATGTACAATGCATAATGTATGTAATAATATTTACTTTCATCTTAACAGAGTAGAAAAATTGTAATTATAAAAAATTAAACACTTTATAACTGAAGATATTTAGTTATGAACACTTATAAGCTCATTTTCCTTAATTAATACTTAGAGTGAGTCAGTTATTTGTTTAGTTCTTTCCTCTGAATGGTAAATTATTTCGTCTTTCCAGAGGGACCCTTCTCAAACCTCCAACTATCTTCCTATAACTTTAACCTCTGTCCTTTCTAATAGTTTTTAGTCTACCCCTGATAGGAAAATTTGGAAAGATCTTAAATTTTCAAATGTTATCTTATTCGCCAAAATGACTCCCGTAAGGAACACTCAATTAGTGATCTTTAATTTCGAAATAAAACTAAAACTTCCATTTAGCATTTCGGTGAATCTTTTGCTTTAGCGATAGACATAGAAGGGTTTCGATAGAGTCTGGCTCAAAACTTTTGATTTCTAGACTTTTCTCTTTCGGTGTCTGCCCTTCTCTCAGTAATTTCCTTCTCTTCTGATAGCATAATAGTTGTTGCAATTGACGGACATCATTCACTCTTTAAATCTATCAATAGTGATGTTACTGTGGGTTCCCTTCTATCTCCAAATTTTTTTTTTTTTTTTTTTTTTCATCAGTAATACTTCATATCTTTTCCACTTTTATGCCAATGACTCCATCTTCATTACTCTTGCCATTTTGTAAAACGACTCATTCAACAGCAAATAAGTGATGCTTCAAGGTGGCCTTGCAACAACTAACTTTTGATCCATTCTCGTGTCTCTAGTTTATGGTTTTAAAAACATGGTTGTTTTCAAAAACACCTTTTTTTTATCTTACCTTTTAGTTATAAACTTGAACACAACTATAAAATCTTCTTCGAAAATACTTTGTTCAAACCTTCGTCTGTCTTTATTATCCTTTGTGTTTCCTTTTCTAGTGATATTTCAGTTCAAACCTTCGTCTGCCCCTATTATCATTTGTTTTCTTTTCTAGTGATCTTTCATAAAGGCCACTTTTCTAATTTTCTAAATAAGCTTCCAAGAAGTTGGGCGTTCCGAGGAGCCTTCATAATTTCTTCATGCAACCTCAGATGCTTGCTATTTATAGGGGGGAAGGAGTTTGCCACTGTATGGAGAATTCCTCTCACATTGGGAGTGTTTCCGCTCATAGCCCTCCTTTAAAAGATGGAGTCTAGGCTTTTGGTCTTATCAACTGTTTCGATCTCAATAACTTTCATCTGTCTCTCTCTGACAGTAGAATAGTTGCGTAACTCTCCCTATATTACAGCGAACACTGCTCTTCTAAAACCTTCAGTCGCATATCTCCTCCAATGAGAAAAACTCGTTCGACATGCTTTTCTTTACTTCTTAGTTTTATCCTTACTCTGTCCGTCCCACTGACACCAGACTTAACCGCTATGCTCAATCTTACATGCACTGAACTAGTAAAGTCTGGAACACACTCCATTTATCAATTTTCCAACTTTTTGAATTGTATGCTTTCAAACGCAGAATATCAGGTCTAATTGGCCTTGGATTTACTTGTTTCGTATATTTTCCCATAACTTCGGTTGTATTTAGTATGCCTATGACTTTTGCCTGCCGGTGGAGACATATATATATATATATATATATATATATATATATATATATATATATATATATATATATATATATATATATATATATATATATATATATATATATATATATATATATATATATATATATATATATATATATATATATATATATATATATATATTATCAGGGTGATAACTTTGCTATGGATTATGACTTGCCATCAGGGAGAAAGCGGATTTTAAGTATATAGTTAATTATGTTTCTTTGTATCAGGTAAGCATATATATATATATATATATATATATATATATATATATATATATATATATATATATATATATATATATATATATATATATATATATATATATATATATATATATATATATATATATATATATATATATATATATATATATATATATATAGATATATGAAGTATAGGGCTCGACTTTTAGCGGCCATGCCAGGCACTGTGCCAGTGCCAAGTGAGGGGAAACGATGGAGGGGGTGGGGGAAATTGGCCTCTACGCTCTTTCCTGAGGTATTTTTAATCTGATAATCCGATAATTGACCCGGAAAATCTTCATAATTAATTTTGTTAATCCTTTAATCCCTGCCTCTTTTTGACCTTTTAATCCTTTTATCCCTTAAGCTTCCTCCTTTTTCCCACGGTCAGTTCCTCCAAGCACATGCCATCCCTTATTTGGCACTCGTTTCCTTTTAGTGCTAGGTCCTAACTCATGGTCTTTCCTGAGTGTCATTTCTAGCCTTTTCTAGTACTTCTGGAAACTTCTAGCAATTTCTAGCACGAGGCACGACACCCACTTGGCATGGTTCTAGACCTAATTTTTTATCCTTAACTTAAACTCACCTGGCATGTTTGAAAATATATTCCGATTTTTTTTGAAAAAATATCAGCTCTCTCCTAACTTTGCTTCTTCCTCTAATTCTTTTCTTGTATCTTCCGGCTGTGCAACTGCCGTTTTACATTCTGCTAAAACTGCACTCTTCGCTCATACCTTTATCTCTAATTCCTCTTTTGACAATTCCGGAACTATTAATCTTATTTTAGAGTTTGTCACAAAACTTTAATTTTTATACTTCCCTCTTTCGAGATACTATTCTTCTACCTGTAACCTTCTCTGTTATTTCCTTTTCGGTCGTCCTATAGCAGCGGTTGTAGACGGCCATTATTCATTCTTTAAATCTATTAATAGTTTTATTTCTCAGAATTCTGTTCAATCCCAAATTTTTTTCTACTTAATATTACTTCACCTCATCAACTATCGACTCTTATGCTGACTATTTCACCTTTCATCACTTCTAATTTGAAAGATAACCCACTCAATAGAAATTAGTTGATGCCTTAGGAAGGTGGCCTTAGTGCAACTAATCTTCCATTCAACTATATTATTTAAAAACGCACAACTCGAACCTTTTTCTTTCTTAATATCTTTGATATTTTTATTTACTGCGGTCTTTTATCTGAAAGGATCCCATTATTTCCTTCACTGAACAAGCTTCTAAGGTTTTAGATGTTGTTAGGCGTATTTGGAACGCAGTAGCCTGCTCTGTATAGAAGCATTGTTTGTCCTTGTACATATGCTTCTCATGTTAATGGTGGCTCACTCACAGCTCATTATGAAAAGGTAGAGTCGAAGGCTTTTCGTCATAACAATACTCTTACATTCACTGACTCTCTCCAACCTTTTTCTTGCCACAGACTCAGGTCTTATATTACGGGATTAAAAACAATAGATGATAAGAAATTTCTTAGAGCAGAGGTTTCTTGAGTGAAGAAAGCATCACAACGAGCAAGATGGAAATTTCAATTTCCACAAAACATTCATGTGAAAATAGGTACCTCCTTGTGCTACAAAGGGCTTCAACTGTGGAGGAATTCAAGTGGATATTTCCTTTGAGAACGTTCAGTAGTAGTACTTCTCATTATGGGATAAAACTCCAATGTAATGTCCAAATACAGAGAGTCAAGAGAGTTAGAAAGTAAAGGAGAACTTACTAATCGTTGAACCTTTAGACTTAACCCAAACCAACCCCCGGAGCTTCCACCGTTGTGAGAACAGTACTCCATTCTAAATGGATAAGACAACTGCATTGTTGTAGCACAGTATAAATACATATATTTATATTATGGTTGTAGTATTTGTGGAAAAAAATCTTGCAGTCTCAATAGAATCCAGTTTCTTTGAGGCCATTTTAGCAACCGTTGAGATATGAGGCTTACATATAATTTGTTGTTTATGTTCAGACTAAGAATATTTTTTGTGCATTGGTGAGACGGAGCCCTCCAAAGAAGTAGGATATATATATATATATATATATATATATATATATATATATATATATATATATATATATATATATATATATATATATATATATATATATATATATATATATATATATATATATATATATGGTTGTGAGCCTGTATTGTATCTCCTCTAATAGGCAATGGTCTATAAATTTCCACAACAGTTGGAAAATACCAGAACCAAGGCCAGTTTAAATTGCGACATGTCCAAATACAGGGGATCTGAAAGTGTCCAAGTCAAAGAAAGTTGAGAAAATAGATAATGGGAATGCGTTTCAGATTTTACCAGTAGAGTATATGTAAAAACGAGCATGGAGGTTAAATCTGGAGTCAGAGAGTTAGAGAAAGGATGAGACTGTGTAAAAGAGAGAGTTCTGGAGCTATTTTCAATGGAAGAGGTATGCGACTAGAAAATTCAGTACAGCAATGTTCGTTGTAATAGCCATAGAAAAGCAAAATAGTTGAAAAGACAAAAACTTTGGTGTTTTATGTATTTAGTTTGCGAGAGTTTAGCGGACTTAGTTATGACCTTATATATATATATATATATATATATATATATATATATATATATATATATATATATATATATATATATATATATATATATATATATATATATATATATATATATATATATATATACACATCAGCAACAAAGGGATGGAGTCATTTTTCAACTAATATTGAACGGATACCAACCTGTTGAAACGTTTTTCTGTCTCTCAGGAATCGTTCTTTCATTCCGATTGTTTCCAGCCATTCTTCGAGGCAAAGATCTTTCGGCAAAAACTTTTCTTAAAGATTTTGCTATTTCATTGCTTAGAAGAGTTATAAGGTAAATTAATCTCTTTATCTTACTCTATACTAGTGATATATAAGTCACATCCGCATTCACTTCTGACTCTGTGGATAAAATACAGATGTTGAGGATAATACAGATGTATAAAATGCAAAATTTACTATAATTTCTCATATCATTTAATTAATTTTTTGGATATTATGAATGTGAAATATGATAGTTATTTATGACACTAGTTTTGATTAGGAATATATATATATATATATATATATATATATATATATATATATATATATATATATATATATATATATATATATATATATATATATATATATATATATATATATATATATATATATATATATATATATATATATATATATATATATATATATATATATATATATATATATATATAGTGCAAAAAAAAAATATATATATATATATATATATATATATATATATATATATATATATATATATATATATATATATATATATATATATATATATATATATATATATATATATATATATATACAGATTACTTCCAAGTATATTTGCAGTAGCAACATTTTCAGCAACCTTATTAAGGTTTCTCGGATTTGGACCAAGGTCTTCTGTCCTTGATAAATATCAGGAAAGTTGCAGAAAATATTGGTGGAAAGATCCTCTTTTTGTTGATAATTTAGTTCATGATGATGTGAGATTAGTAACTCAATCCGATGTAAGTACGTGTGTGTGTTTATATATATATATATATATATATATATATATATATATATATATATATATATATATATATATATATATATATATATATATATATATATATATATATATATATATATATATATATATATATATATATATATATACTAATTTGGATCCAAGTACAGGCAACTTTACTTAACTACAAGTACATATACATTTGAATTGTCAAGTACAAATATATTGCAGCTAGTACAAGTACATTTCAATTCTTTTTTCATAAAATCGTCTTCATTAATATGTAAAATTATAATACTACTGAGATCCATTCCAAATTCTGAATTATTGTAAACAATATAATAAAATATACAAGAATTTGTTTAAGGTAAATAATGAAAAAAAAAAAAGTATTTGGAAAAAATTAAACTTTTACTCAATTCTGTGAGCCTTTTTTAATTCTTTATTCTCAAAATGTAAAAATCAAAAGCATAATTCTAGTTATTGTTTGCGTGTCAGAAACACAGAGTTGCAAAACTTTTGTCAACCAATCAGCATCTATCAAAGAAAAAGACTTTTCCCGTGAAGCTGAAAATTCTTTTCACAGAAGCAGATGATGTTGGAATAGTCAAATATTTCTGTGAAAACTTTACCAGTATTGGAAACGTCTTCATAATTTATTAATATATCTGTACATCCCTTTCTTCAGAAAACCAAGGCTGAGGGAAATATTTCTGTGTTTCAATAATAATGTGATCCTGCATTTGGTATGTATCTGATGAGTTTTGAGTGACAAAGCCACAAAGATGAAAAAAATGTTCTTCTTTGTTGGAGTGTTTCCTGAACTTCTTCCTGGTGCATCTGATAACACAATAACGATATTAGAAGCATTTAAAGCTTTGAAAATGAACTGTGCTGTCGCTAATACGAAGCCCTTTTGTTACCCAAACTATTTTCAGAGCGCCAGTCATGCTTAAACCTTTAATCTATTACACTTGGGAATTAGTAATTTTTTTTTTATATATATATTTCCATCCAACTTAAGACGTTTTTTTTTGTGGATTTTTTAGCCCGAAAAACGATGCAGAGTTATATTTTGAATGCATCTGCTCAAGATCATACTAAACTTCTTGAACATAAGAGATACTTAAGCATGATGAAAAAATACTTTCGCTGAGAACAGTTAATTGCATACACAAACGATTAAAAAATTTCTTGCCTATCTTTAAGAATATATATATATATATATATATATATATATATATATATATATATATATATATATATATATATATATATATATATATATATATATATATATATATATTTTTATATATATATCCTCAGGTGGGCAAAGGCCGGAGGCCTACCAAATTCCACCGGAGTTGGAAAAATCCCATCCTGATCGAAGGAAACCAACATGTCTAGATTCACGGCATTTGAAAGTATGCAAGTCAAAGGAAGTTGGGAAAACATATAAAGGGAGTGTGTTCCAGACTTTACCAGTAGAGTATATGTAAGATAGATCATAGCGATTAAGTCTGGGTCAGAGAGTTGGAAAGAGAAAGGATGAAACTGTGTAGAAAGGCGTGTCGCACGAGCTCTTCTCGATGGAGGAGGTATGCGACGAGAGAGTTCAGAAGAGCAGTGTCCATTGTAATAGCGATAGTATAGAGAGAGTGACGCAACAATTCGATGGGCAGAAAGAGATTGGAGAGAGTTAGTAAGAGCGGGAGAGTTGATGAGACGAAAAGCCCTAGACTCTACCTTCTCAAGGAGAGCTGTATGAGTGGAACCATCTCAGATGTGCGGAGCATACTCCATACAGGGGCGAACAACACCCCTATAGAGAGCAAGCAACTGGGGTGGCGTGAAGTAATTCTGAAGGCGCCTCAAAACACCCAACCTCTTAGAAGCTTGTTTAGAAAGAGAAGTAATGTGATCTTTATAAGAAAGATCACGAGGAAAGGATACGCCAAGAATATTAAGAACAGATGAAGATTTGAATTGAGTGTTTCCGAAGAAAACATCATAGTTGTATGGAAGATTGTGTCGAGTGGAGAGATGGAGGAACTGAGTTTTTGAGGCATTGAAAACGACCGTGTTTTCTCTGTCCCAATTTGAAATACGTGAAAGATCAGAGGTTAGTTGCTCCAAGGCTATCAACTGCTGTTGGGTGGGCGTTTTTCAAACTGGAAGGAGTAATGAAGGATGAAGTCATCAGGATAGGAGATGAGGTAATAGAGAGATGGTCATTAATGAAAAGTAGAAAAAGTGTTGGGGATATGACAGACAGAACCCTGAGGAACACCACTATTAATAGATTTAAAGGAAGAACGGTGGCCGTCTACAACAGCTGCTATAGAACGACCGGAAAGGAAATTAGAGAGAAGATTACAGAGAGAAGGATAGATACCGAAAGAGGGAAGTTTCGAAATCAAAGCTTTATGCCAGACTCTATCGAAAGCTTTCGATATGTCCAGCGCGACCGCAAAGGATTTACCGAAATGCCGAAGAGTGGAGGACCAAGAGTCAGAGAGAAGGGAAAGAAGATCACCAGTGGAGCGCTTCTTAACGAAAGCCATACTGGCGATCAGAGATAAGATTAGAAGAATTGAGATGTTTCCATATCTTCCTGTTAAGGATAGATTCGAAAACTTTAGAGAGAACTAAGGTCAAAGAAATGGGACGGTAGTTGGAGGGTTGAGAGGGGCTCCCCTTCTTCGGCACAGGCTGAATGAGCGCACGATTCCAGAAAGAAGGGAAGGTTGAAATAGAGAGACAAGACGTAATAGTTTATCAAGGTAGGGTGCAAGCTCGGAAGCCAAGCTTTGAGAACCACAGGAGGAATACCATCGAGACCATACACCTTCGTAGTATTAAGCTCAGTGAGAGCAGAAATGACATCTTTAGAAGAAATTCTAATTTTAGGCATAAATAAGTTGGAGTGGATTGAAGGAGGAGTTATAGCTCCGAAATCGTCTAAGGTTGAATTAGAATATATATATATATATATATATATATATATATATATATATATATATATATATATATATATATATATATATATATATATATATATATATATATATATATATATATATATATATATATATATATATATATATATATATATAATAAATAATATAATATAATATTTCCCAGTGGAGTCTTCTCAACCTTGTGAAATTCAACTCTTTGAAAACTCAACTTCTAGAAATCTCCCTCTCAAAGGCATCTATCAACTTTTCTATTTCTTTCGATGGTTCCCCCATCTCTCTTTTTGAATTTAAATAAACATTCTTGGCCTTTACATAAACAAAAAAATGTCTTGGAAATCTCACATCACAATGGTTGCTAGGGTGGCCTCAAAGAAGCTGGGAGTTCTGTTTAGACTGCGAGAATTTTTTTCTTCTTCGCAGTTACTACAATTATACAAGGGCCTCATCCGCCCTTGTATGGAGTACTGCTCTCATATCTGGGGTGGCTCAGATTTCACCCGTCTTTTGGATAGGGTTGAGTCAAAGGCTAAAAGACTTATAAACTGTTCCGCTCTTATAAATCCACTTGACCCTTTATCTATGCGACGTGACTTTCGTACCCTGTCTCTTTTCTATAGGAACTACAGCGGCAAATACTCCAGGGAACTGTCCACTCGCATACCTCCACTTTTACGGCGTCCTCGTAGCACAAGGGGTGCATTGTCTGCACATAAAT